>JAULKM010004490.1:0-15193 GCA_032355605.1 Rubia tinctorum | reverse complement strand
CATCATTTCCTTATCTTATATTGTTTTACTTCAATTCTTGTTTAGCCTTTCATTAAAATATTAAACCTAAACCATACATGAACATGCGAAACATAAATAGACATACTTACCGTGCATAACATATGGGTCAAACTTATCATTTTTTACTCTAATTTTTCACTTTCGCTAAAACATTTTTGTACCCACGTATTTTAACAACCTTCATCATCCTTTAACCCCTTCTCCGATTAGGTTCATAGATGAAATAATCAACCTAGGCAATGGTTTTTACAAATTGCATTTGCGATTTTCCTTTCAAGAAGTTTCACAAGTTGGGATTGGAAACGTTAAATGGAATTTTTTTTGTTGAATTTGAGGTGAGAGAAAAATAGCATTCACCTCGAAGGTCTTACAGAAGTTGCAACAGTGGCCTGGGTGGAGGTGGCCACAGGGGGTAGAGTAATGGTCGTGGAAGTCATTGCAGCAGCCGTGGTGGTGGTTTCCAAAATGGGCGTGGGCAATATTATGACCATCCTGGTGGGACCTACTATCCCCGCAACAACTACCCGGTCGAACCTCAAGCCGGTATCGCCGAGTTGTAGTTTATTCATCTTCATGTTATTTTTTTTTTAAAAAGAGGGTTTTTGTTGATGTGGACTTTTGAGCATGTCGTACTTGTATTAGAAGATTAAAAAACCGAAATATTTTTTTTGAAATTAAATTAATGATGCAAAATTAATTTCATCCTTGTTTAAAAATTATAGTTCAAAACACGTGCAAAATGGTCACATTTCGAAGTCGCAGTAAAAACGCACGTGCCAGCTAAGTACGTGCAAAATTCATGAAAATTCATTTTCTTATAATTTTACTTACAATTTTGATTTAAACTTTCATTAAAAATATTAAGCCTATATAAGAAATTGTGAAATATAAATCGACATAGTTATCGTGAATTGCACATGGGTAAAACATTTCACCTTTTACTCTAATTTTTCAGTTGCGATTGGGCATTTTTGAAGTGATGTATTCTTTGTTATCGTCTACCTTCTTCTTCCTTTGACCCATTCTTTAGTTAGATTCACCTACTAAATAATGAACCCATACAATGGTTTTTATTTGATAAAAATTGCATTTGGGAATTTTCTTCGAAGGAAGTTCGGAGTTTGGTTTTAAAACGTATAATGGAAAAACGTGGGGTTTGTTAGGATCTACCTCCATTTCACCCTCCACGTATATTAAAAATACCAAAATACTCACTTGACTTTTGGTTCCATTAGAGCCTAAAGTCTAAGAAGACGTTAATGATCAAGAAATGATCATTTTATTATGTTCAATGATTAAAGTTGATCGAAAAATAGTTTTATGATCACAATTCAATGATAAACAATAAAAAAGTGGGATTTTTATGTATTTTTTTGGGAAATTTAATTAATGATGTAAAAATAATTTCATCTTTGTTTAAAAATTTAGTGCCAAACACGTGCACAATGATCACATGTTGAAGGCGCATAAAAAATGCATGTGCTAACTAAATACGTAATAGCATGGAAATTAATTTAAATTTTAACCTAAAAAAGTGGTACTCCCGGACCCATGGTAGCTTTATTCAGCTTTTGCACAACATTCCCTTGTCTTATATGGTTTTACTTCAATTAATTTTTAGCCTTTCATTAAATATATTAAACCTAAAACATACATGAACATGGAAAATATAAATAGACCTACTTATCGTCCATAACATATGGTTCAAAATTATCATTTTTGACTCTGGTTTTTCACTTTCGCTAAAACATTTCTGCACCCATGTATTTTATGTCATTGACAAACTTCTTCATCCTCTAACCCCTTCTCTGATTAGGTTCATAGATGAAATAATCAACCTAGGCAATGGTTTTTATAAATTGCATTTACAAATTTTCTTTCAGGAAAATTTGCAAGATGGGATTGGAAACGTTAAATGGAAAAAAAAACAATGTTGAATTTGAGGTGAGGGAACAACATGATGCTCCTCGAAGGTCTTGCAAAGGCTGCAACCGTGGCATGGGTGGAGGTGGCCATATGGGGTACACCAATGGCCATGAAAGTTGCGGCAACTGTCATGGTGTTTGTTTCAAACTTTCACGGTGTTTGTTTCAAGAGTGGGCGTGGGCAATATTACGACCATCCTGGTGGGACCTACTATTCCCGCAACATCTACCGGGGACGGGGAGGCTGTGGTAGTTATAGTGGGGTCAACAACTACCTGGCGGGACATTAGGTCGGTACTGCCAAGTCAAAATCCAGTCATCTTCATGTAATTTAGAAAAAAATAAGGTTTTTGCTATTGTGGACTTTTGAGCATGTCGAACTTATATTAGATGATTAAAAAATTGAAATATTTTTTGGAAATTAAATTAATGATGTAAAACTAATTCATCCTTGTTTAAAAAATTTAGTTCCAAACACGTGCAAAATGATCACATGATAAAGGCGCACCAAAAATGCACGTGTCAGCTAAATACATTAAAATTAGTTTAGATTTTAGCCTAAACAAGTGCAACTCCCTTAGAAGCTTTTGTTGATTTTTGAAACCATTTCATTTTCTTATATTTTTACTTACCATTTTGATTTAGACTTTCATTAAAAATATCAAGCCTATATCGTACATAAACCAACTGTGAAATATAAATAGACATAGTTACCGTGAATTGCACATGGGTCAAAATTTTCACTTTTACTCTAATTTTCAGCTGCGCTTGGGCATTTTCAGACCGATTTATTCTATGTTATTGTCAACCTTCTTCTTTGTTTGACTCATTCTTTAGTTAGATTCACAGATTAAATAATTTACCCATACTATGATTTTTTTATTATAAAAATTGCATTTGGGATTTTTCTTCGAAGGAAGTTTGGGTTTTTGTTTTAAAATTTTTAATGGAAAAACGTGGGGTTTGTTAAGATATACCTCCATTTCACCCTTCAGGTCTATTAAAAATACCAAAATACTCACTGGTGTGAGCAATAGTACAGCCTGGTGGAACTTACTATCACCGTAATAACTATTGGGGACGGGATAGACGTGGTGGTTTTGGTGAGGTCAAGAACTACCGGTCCGCACCTCAGGCTGGTACTGCCAAGTCGTAGTTTATTCATCTTCATGTTATTTAGAAAGAGGTTTTGTTGCTGTGGACTTTTGAGCATGTCAAACTTGTATTAGATGATTGAAAAAATTAAATATTTTGCTAAAAATTAAATATGTTAATCTAATTTCATCCTTGTTTAAAAATTATAGTTCCAAACATGTGCAAAATGATCACATGTCCAAGGCGCACAAAAAATGCAAGTGCCAGCTAAAGACGTGCAAAATACATGAAAATTACTTTAGATTTTAGCCTAAACAAGTGCAACTCCCTTAGAAGCTTTTGTCTATTTTTGCGCACCATTTCATTTTCTTATATAAATATAAATAGACATAGTTATAATGAATCGCACATGGTCAACCTTCTTCTTACTTTGACCCATTCTTTAGTTAGTTTTACATATTAAATAATTAACCCAGACAATGGTTTTTTTTAATAAAAATTGCATTTGGGATTGATTATGTGCAATGATTAAAATTGATCGAAAATTAGTTTGATGATCACAGTTCTATGATAAAATATAAAAAAGTGGGATTTTAATGTATTTTTCTGGAAATTTTATTAATGATGTAAAACTAATTTCATCTTTGTTTAAAATTTTTAGTGCCAAACACGTGCACAATGATCACATGTCAAAGGCGCACCAACAATTCACGTGCCAACTAATACGTTCAAATATGAAAATTAATTTAAAGTCCACTCTGAAAAGGTGCAACTCCCGGACCCATAGTAGTTTTTTTTTTTCTAGTTTTTGCACAACATTTCCCTATCTTATATGGTTTAAATTCAACAATTTTTTAGCCTTTCATTAAATAAATTAAACCTAAACCATACATGAACATGCAAAACATAAATAGACATACCTACCATGCATAACATATGGTTCAAAATTTTCATTATCGACTCTGATTTTTCACTTTCGCTAAAACATTTTTGTACTCGCGTATTTTATGTCATCGAAGACCTTCTTCATACTTTGACCCCTTCTCCAATTAGGTTCATAGATGAAATAATCAACCTAGGAAATGGTTTTTATAAATCGCATTTTCGATTTTTCTTTCAAGGAAATTTGCAAGTTGGGATTGGAAACATTAAATGGAAAAAACATTGTTGAATTTGAGGTGTGGTAGTCACAGCATGATCCTCAAAGGTCTAACAGAGTCTACAACCATGGAATGGGTGGAGGCAGCCATAGGGGGTACAGTAATTGTCGTGGAAGTCGTGGCAGCAGTCGTGGTGAGGTTTCGAGAACGAGCATGGGCAATATTATGACCATCCTGGTTGGACCTAATATCCATACAACAACTACTGGGGACGGGGAGGCTGTGGTGGTTATGGTGGGGTCAGCAACTACCTGGCCAAACATCAGGCTGGTACAGCCGAGTCGTAGTTTATTCATCTTCATGTTATTTAATAAAAATGAGGGTTTTTGTTGCTGTGGACTTTTGAGCATGTCGAACTTGTATTAGATGATTAAAATATGGAAATATTTTTCTGGAAATTAAATTAACGATGTAAAGCTAATTTCATCCTTGTTAAAAAAAATTAGTTCCAACCACGTGCAAAATTCATGAAAAATAGTTTAAATTTTAGCCTAAACAAGTGCAACTCCCTTAGTTTCTTTTGTTGATTTTTGCACACCATTTTATTTTCTTATAGTTTTACTTACAATTTTGATTTAGTCTTTCATTAAAAATATTAAGCCTATATCGTACATGAACTAATTTTGAAATATAAATTTTCAACTTTTACTCTAATTTTCAGTTGCACTTGGACATTTTTGGATCGATGTATTCTATGTTATCGTCAACTTTCTTCTTCCTTTGATCCATTATTTAGTTAGATTCACGGATTAAATAATTTACCCAGACAATGGTTTTTTTAAAGAAAAATTGCATTTGGGATTTTTCTTCGAAGGAATTTTGGGTTTAAAAGGTATAATGGAAAAACTTGGGGTTTGTTAGGATCTACCTCCATTTCACCCTCCGCGTCTATTAAAAATACCAAAATACTCACTTGACTTTTGGTTTTGGTTCCATTAGAACCTAAAGTCTTAGAAGACGTTAATGATCAAGAACTGATCATTTTATTATGTTCAATGATTAAAATTGATCGAATTTTTTTTGATGATCATAGTTCGATGATAAAAAAAAAGTGGGATTTTAATGTATTTTTCTGGAAATTTTAATGATGTAAAACTAATTTCATCTTTGCTTAAAATTTTTAGTGCGAAACACGTGCACAATGATCACATGTCGAAGGCACACCAAAAACGCACGTGCCAACTTAATTATTGTAAGCATGGAAATTTATTTAAAATTTACCCTAAAAAGGTGCAACTCCAGGACCCTTATTAACTATTTCAGTTTTTGCACATCATTTCCTTATCTTACATGGTTTTACTTCAATTATTATTTAGCCTTTCATTTAAGTTATTAAAACTAAACCATACATGAACATGCAAAATATAAATAGTCATACTAACATGTCGTCAAAATTATCATCGACTCTGATTTTTAAGTTTTGCTAAAATATATTTGTGCCAATGTATTTTATGTCATCGTCAACATTTTTCAACCTTTAACCCATTCTACGATTAGGTTCATTGATGAAATAGTCAACCTAGGCAATAAAATTGCATTTAAGATTTTTATTTGAAGGGAATTTGCAAGTTGGGTTTGAAAACGTTAAATGGAAAAAAACGTTGTTGAATTTTAAGTGAGGGAGTAACAAAATGCTCCTCGATGGTCTTACAGAGGCCGTAACCGTGGCATGGGTAGAGGCAGCCATAGGGGGTACTGTAACGGCCTTGGAGGTCGTGGCAGCAGCCTTGGTGGTGGTTTCCAAAATGGGCATGGGCAATACTACGACCAACCTAGTGAAACATAATATCCCCGGAACAACTACCAGGGACGGAGATGACGTGGTGGTTATGGTGGGATCAAAAACTACCCAGCCACACCTCAGGCCGGTACCGCCGAGTTGTAGTTTATTTATCTTCATGTTATTTAGAAAAAAATGAGGGCCTTTTTTTGTTGTGGCCTTTTGAGCATGTCAAACTTGTATTAGATGATTTAAAAATTGAAATCTTTCATTGGAAATCAAACATGTAAAACTAATTATATCCTTGTTTAAAATTTATTGTTCCAAACGCGTGCAAAATGATCACATGTCGAAGGCGCTCTAAACATGCACATGTCAGCTAAATACGTGCAAAATACACGAAAATTAATTTGGATTTTAGCCTAAACATATGCAACTCGCTTAGTTCCTTTTGTCTATTTTTGCACACCATTTCATTTTCTAATGTTTTACGTTTAATTTTGATTTAGCCTTTCATAAAAAATATTAAGCATGTATCGTACATGAACCTACTCCAAAATATAATATACATAGTTACCGTGAATTGCATATAGGCAAAAAAAAAATTACATTTGACTATAATTTTCAATTGCGCTTTGGCATTTTCGAACCGATGTATTTATGTTATCGTCAGCCTTTTTCTTCCTTTGACCCATTCTTTAGTTAGATTCATAGATTAAATAAACAAACCCAGACCATGGTTTTTTATATGAAAATTGAATTTGGGATTTTTCTTCCAATAAAGTTTGGGGTTTTGTTTTAAAATATATAGTGGAAAAACGTGGGGTTTGTTAAAATCTACCTCCATTTCATCCTTTGGGTCTATTCAAAATACCAAAATACTCACTTGACTTTTTGTTCCATTAGAGCGTAAAGTCTAAGAAGATTTTAATGATCAAGAACAGATCATTTGATTATGTTCAATGATTAACATTGATAAAAAATTAGTTTGATGATCATAGTTCGATGATAAAAAATAAAAAAGTAGGATTTTAATGTATTTTTCTGGAATTTAAGTAATGATGTAAAACAATTTCATCTCTCTTTAATTTTTTTCCAAGCACATGCATAATGATCACATGTCGAAGGCGCACCAAAAACTCACGTGCCAACTCAATACGTGCAAGCATGGAAATTAATTTAAATTTTAGCCTAAAAAGGTGCAACTCCCGGACCCTTAGTAGTTTTTTAAGCTTTTGCACAACATTTCCTTATATTATATGGGTTTGCTTCAATTATTTTTTAGCCCTTCATTAAATACATTAAACCTAAACCATACATGAACATGTGAAATATAAATAGCCATACTTACCGGTCTTTACATAAGGGTCAAAATTATCATCTTCGACTCTAATTATTCAGTTTTGCTAAAATATTTCTGTACCCATGTATTTTATATTATCATCAACCTTCTTCATCCTTTAACCCATTCTAAGATTAGGTTCATAGATGAAGTAATCAACCTAGGCAATGATTTTTATAAATTGCATTTACCATTTTTCTTTCAAGGAAATTCACAAGTTGGGTTTGAAAACTTTGAATGGTAAAAATTGTTGAATTTGAGGTGAGGGAGAGGCCGCAGTCATGGCATGGGTCGAGGCGGCCATAGTGGGTACCGTAACGGCCTTGGAGGTCCTGGCAACAGCCTTGCTGGTGGTTTCCAGAACGGGCATGGGCAATACTACGACCAACCTGGTGGAACCTAGTATCCCCCCAACAACTACCGGGGATGAGGAGCACGTGGTGGTTATGGTAGGGTCAACAACTACCCGGCCACACCACAAGTCAGTACTGCCGAGTGCTAGTTTATTAATCTTCACGTTATTTAGAAAAAATGCGGGGTTTTATCGCTGTGGACTTTTGAGCATGTCAAACTTGTTTTAGATGATTGAAAAATTGAAATATTTTGTTGGAAATTAAATATGTGAAACTAATTACATCCTTGTTTAAAAATAATAGTTCCAAACACGTGCAAAATGATTACATGTCGAAGGCGCACCGTTAACGCACGTGCTAGCTAAATACGTGCAAAATACATGAAAATTAATTTGGATTTTAGCCTGAACAAGTGCAACTCCCTTAGTTCCTGTTGTTGATTTTTTCTCACCATTTCATTTTCTTATAGTTTTACTTACAATTTTGATTTATCCTTTCATAAAAAATATTAAGCATATATCGTACAAGAACCTACTGCGATATATAAATATAGATAGTTACCGTGAATTGCATATGGGTCTAAAATTTCACCTTTGACTATAATTTTTAGTTGCGCTTGGGCAGATGTATTCTATGTTAATGTCAACCTTCTTCTTTCTTTGACCCATTCTTTGATTAGATTCATAGATTAAATAATCAACCTAAACAATGGTTTTTATAAAATTTGCATTTGGAATTTTTCTTCGAAGGAAGTTTGGGGTTTGGTTTTAAAACGTATAATGGAAAAATGTGGGTTATGTTAGTATCTACATATATTTCACCCTCCGCATCTATTAAAAAATACCAAAATACTCACTTGATTTTTGGTTCCATTAGACCCTGAAGTCTAAGAAGACGTTAATGATCAAGAACTGATCATTTTAATATGCTCAAGGATTAAAATTGATTGAAAATTAGTTTGATGATCATAATTCGATGATAAACAATAAAAAAAGTGGGATTTTAATGTATTTTTTGGTAAGTTAATTAATGATGTAAAATTAATTTCGTCTTTGATTAAAAAAATTAGTGCCAAACACGTGCATAATGATCACATGTCAAAGGCACACCAAAAATGCATGTGCCAACTAATTAAGTGCAAGCATGGAAATTAATTTAAATTTTAACCTAAAAAGGGGCAACTCCTAGACCCTTAGTAGCCTTTTTCATTTCTTGCACAACATTTCCTTATCTTATATAGTTTTATAACAATTCTTGTATAGCCTTTAATTAAAATATTAAACCTAAACCGTACATTAATATGCGAAACATAAATAGACATACTCACCACCGTGCAATACATATGAGTCAAAATTATCATCTTCGACTCTAATTTTTCACTTTCGCTAAAATATTTATGTTCCCACGTATTTTATGTCATCAACAACCTTCTTCATCCTTTGACCCATTCTTCGATTTGGTACATATATAAAATAATCAACCTAGGCAATGGTTTTTATAAATCGCATTTACGATTTTCTTTCAAGGAAATTCGCAATTTGGGATTGAAAATATTAAATGGAAAAAACATTGTTGAATTTGAGGTGAGGGAGCAACAACATGCTCCTCGAAGGTCTAACAGGGGCTGCAACTATGGCATGGGCGGAGGCGGCCATAAGTGGTATAGTAATGGCCGTCGAAGTAGTGGCAGCAGCCGTGGTGGTGATTTCCAGAATAGGCATGAGCAATATTACGACCATCTTGGTGGGACCTACTATCCCCACAACAACTACTGGGGACGGGGAAACCGCGGTGGTTGTGGTGGGGGTCAATAACTACCCGGCCTCACCTCAGGCCGATACCGCCGAGTTATAGTTTATTCATCTTCATGTTATTTAGAAAAAATGAGGGTTTTTGTTGCTGTGGAATTTTGAGCATGTCAAACTTGTACTAGATGATTAAGAAAATTGAAATATTTTTCCGGAAATTAAATTTATGATGTAAAACTAATTTCATCCTTGTTTAAAAAATTTAGTTCCAAACATGTGCAAAATGATCACATTTCGAAGGCGCACCAAACACGCATTTGCCAGCTAAATTCGTTCAAAATTCATGAAAATTAGTTTAGATTTTAGCCTAAACAAGTGCAACTCCTTTAGTTGCTCTTGTTGATTTTTGCACACCATTTCATTTTCTTATAGTTTTACTTCAATTTTTATTTAGCCTTTATTAAATATATTAAGCCCATATCGTACATGAACCAATAGTGAAATATAAATAGAAATAGTTACCATGAATTGCATATGGTAAAAAATTTCACCTTTTACTTTAATTTTCAGTTGCACTTGGGCATTTTCGGACCGATGTATTCTATGTAATCGTCAACCTTCTTGTTCTTTTGACTCATTCTATAGTTAGATTCACAGATTTAATAATTAACCCAGAGAATGGTTTTTTTATAAGAATTGCATTTGGGATTTTTCTTCGAAGGAAGTTCAGGGTTTGGTTTTAAAACATATAATGGAAAAACGTGGGGTTTGTTAGGATCTACGTCCATTTCACCCTCCACGTCTATTAAAAATACCAAAATATTCACTTGATTTTTGGTTCCATTAGAGCCTAAAGTCTAAGAAGACGTTTATGATCAAGAACTGATCATTTTATTATGTTTGGTAATTAAAACTGATCAAAAATTTGTGAGATGATCATAGTTCGATGATAAACAATAAAAACTGGATTTTAATGTATTTTTTCTGGAAATTTTATTAACGATGTTTAACTAATTTCATCCTTGTTTAAAAAGTTTATTGCGAAACACGTGCACAACGATCACATGTCAATGGCGCACCAAAAATGCATGCGTCAACTAAATACTTGCAAGCATGGAAATTAATTTAAATGTTGGCATAAAAAGGTGCAACCCCCGAAATCTTAGTAGCTTTTTTTTTTCAGTTTTTGCACAACATTTCCCTATTTTATATGGTTTTTAAATCAATTTTTTTAGCTTTTCATTAAATATATTAAATCTAAACCATATATGAACATGATAAATATAAATAGCCATACTTACCGGTCATTACATACGGGTCAAAATTATCATCTTCAACTTCGATTTTTCAGTTTCGCTGAAATATTTATATACCCATGTATTTTATGTCATCGTCAAACTTCTTCATCCTTTAAACCATTCTCTGATTAAGTTTATAGATAAAATAATCAACGTAGGAAATGGTTTTTATAAATTGCATTTAAGATTTTTCTTTCCAGGAAATTTACAAGTTGGGTTTGAAAACGTCAAATGCAAAAAACATTGTTGAATTTGAGGTGAGGGGGCAGAAGCATGCTCCTCGATGGTCTTATAGATGCTACAACCATGACATTGGTTAAGGCGGCGAGAGGTTGTACTGCAATGGCCATGCAAGTCATAGCAGCAGCCATGGTGGTGGTTTCCAGAAAGGGTGTGGGCAATACTATGACCAGCCTGGTGGAAACTACAATCCCCGCAACAACCATCGAGGATGGGGAAGTCATAGTGGTAATGGAAGGTCAAAAACTACCTGGCTGCACCTCAAGCTCGTATCGTCGTCTAGTAGTTTATTCATCTTCATGTTATTTAGAAAATGAGGGGTTTTGTTGCTGTGGACTTTTGAGCATGTCAAACTTGTATTAGATGATTAAAAAATTGAGATTATTTTTGGAAATTAAATTAATGAAGTAAAACTAATTTCATCCTTGTTTAAAATTTTTAGTTCCAAACACGTGCAAAATGATCTCATGCCAAAATCGCAGCAAAACACGTGCCAGGTAAATACATGCAAAATGCATGAAAATTAATTTTGATTTTCTCCTAAACAAGTGCAAATCCCTTAGTTCCTTTTGTCGATTTTTGCACACCATTTAATTTTCTTACAGTTTTATTTACAATTTATATTTAGCCTTTCATTAAAAATATTAAGCTTATATCGTACATGAACCAACTGTGAAATATAAATAGATATAGTTACCGTGAATTGCATATGGGTCAAACTTTTCACCTTTGAGTCTAATTTTTAGTTGCGCTTGGGTATTTTCGGACCGATGTATTCTATCTTATCGTCAACCTTCTTCTTCGTTTGACCAATTCTTCGGTTAGATTCACGGATTAAATAATCAACCCAGAAAACTATTTTTTATAAAAATTGCAATTCGTTAGTATCTACTTTCTTTTAACCCTCCGCGTCTATTAAAAATATCAAAATACTCGCTTGACTTTTGGTTCCGTTAGACCCTAAATTTTATGAAGATGTTAAGGATCAAGAACTGATCATTTTATTATGTTCAATGATTAAAATTGATCAAAAATTAGTTTGATGTTCATAGTTCGATGATAAACAATAAAAAATGGGATTTTAATCTATTTTTTTGAAATTTAATTAATGATGTAAAATTAATTTCATCTTTGTTTAAAAAATTTAGTGCCAAACACGTGCACAATGATCACATGTCGAAGGCACGCCAAAAACATATGTGCCAACTAAATACGTGTAAGCATGGAAATTAATTTAAATTTTAGCCTGAAAAGGTGCAACTCCCAGACCCGTAGTAGCTTTTTCAGTTTTTGCACAACATTTCCTTATCTTATATGGTTTTACTTCAACTCTTTTTTTAGCCTTTCATTAAATATATCAAACCAAAACCATACATGAACATGCAAAATATAAATAGCCATACTTACCAGTCATTACAAAAGAGTCAAAATTATCATCTTCGACTCTGATTTTTCAGTTTTGCTATAATATTTCTATACCCGTGTATTTTATGTTATCGTCAATCTTCTTCATCCTCTAACCCATTCTCCGATTAGGTTTATAGATGAAACGATCAACCTAGGCAATGATTTTGATAAAATGCATTTACGTTTTTTCTTTCAAGGGAATTCGCATGTTGGGTTAGAAAACGTTAAATGGAAAAAAAACATTGTTGATTTTGAGGTAAGGGAGAAACAACATGCTGCTCGATGGTATTATAGAGGCTACAGCCGTAGCATAGGTGGAGGGAGTCATAGGATGTACTGTAACAGCCTAGGAGATCGTGGCAGCAGCCTTAGTAGTGGTTTTCAGAACCGGCGTGAGCTATACTACGACTAGCCTTGTGGAACCTACTATCCCCGAAACAACTACCAGGGATGGGGAAGACGTGGTTGTTATGGTGGGGTCAACAACTACCCGGACGACTTCAGGCATGTACCGCCGAGTCGTAGTTTATTCATATTCATGTTATTTAGAAAAAATTAAGGGTTTTGTTGCTTTGGACTTTTAAGCATGTTAAACTTGTATCAGATGATTGAAATATTGAAACATTTTTCTATAAATTAAATACGTAAAACTAATTTCATCATTGTTTAAAAATTATAGTTCCAAACACGTACAAAATGATCACATGTCGAAAGTGCACCAAAAATGCACGTGCCAGCTAAATACGTGCAGAACAAATAAAAATTAATTTGGATTTTAGCCTAAACAAGTGCAACTCCATTAGTTCATTTTGTCTATTTTTGCACCCCATTTCATTTTCTTATAGTATTACTTTCAATTTGTATTTATCCTTTTATAAAAAATATTAAGCATATATCGTACATGAACCTACTGCGAAATATAAATATAGATAGTTACCGTGAATTGCACATGGATAAAAAATTTCACCTTTGACTATAATTTTTAGTTGTGCTTGGGCCGATGTATTCTATGTTATTGCCAACCTTCTTCTTCCTTTGACCCATTCTTTGGTTAGATTCATAAATTAAATAATCAACCCAAACAACGGTTTTTATAAAATATTCATTTGGAATTTTTCTTTGAAATAAGTTTAGGATTTGGTTTGAAAACGTATTATGGAAAACGTGGGGTTTGTTAGTATCTATCTCCATTTCACCCTCCGCGTCTATTAAAAATACCAAAATACTCACTTGACTTTTGGTTGCATTAGAGCCTAAATTCTAAGAAGACGTTAATGATCAAGAACTGGTCATTTTATAATGTTCAATGATTAAAATAGATCAAAATTTAGTTTGACGATCATAGTTCGATGATAAAATAAAAAATGTGAGAATTTAATGTATTTGGTCTGGAAATTTAATTAATTATGTAAAATTAAATTCATCCTTGTTTAAAAAAATTAGTGCCAAACACGTGCACAATGATCACATGTCAAAGGCGCACCAAAAATTCCCGTGGCAACTAAATACGTGCAAGCATGGAAATTAATTTATATTTTAGCCTAAAAAGGTGCAACTCTTGGACCTTTAGTAGCTTTTTTCATTTTTTTGCACAAAATTTCCTTATCTCATATAGTTTTACTTAAATTCTTCTTTAGCCTTTCATTAAAATATTGATGGAGATGCCAAGACGACTACCTACATAAATGAAGACATTCCATGTCTTGATCAAACATTCAAGGGTTATGTTCAAGATCCTCTAAGTGATATGGTTGGCCAATGACAAAGTCAAGAACGATGCTTAGAGATGCAATATTGAATGCTTTGATTGATCAAATTCATGATGAACAACTCAAGACTAAATTTTCTAGGACTTGGATTAATTATTCAAGCTTGTCGATTAACTGAAGGCATTGTGAAGAACACTATACTTTTTTTCCCACTGGGTTTTTAATGAGGTAGTGTGATCTTTGTAAAATGTTGTAAAATTAATTCAGTTTGGGTTATTGGACTGATAAAGCTCGGCCATGTGGGCTTTGAAGGGCTGATTTCGAAAACACAATCCATTAGGGTTTAGAATATTCAATTTTATTCTGATTAGAATTAGATTTGGTAAGATTAGACAAGGTAATATTCTTCAAGACTTTTTCTTGAAGAATCTCGGCCAGACTACCATAGTTATCAAAAAGTGGGATTTTATTGCTTTTTTCTGGAAATTTAATTAATAATGTAAAACTAATTTCATCTTTATTTTAAAATTTTAGTACCAAACACGTACACAATGATCACATGTCGAAGGTGCCCCAAAATCGCACATGCTAACTAAATACGTGCAAGCATGAAAATTAATTTAAATTTTAGCCTAAAAGGCTGCAACTCCAGGACTCTTAGCAGTTTTTTCAGTTTTTTTGCACAACATTTCCCTATCTTATATGATTTACTTCAATTCTTTTTTTTAGCCTTTCATTAAATATATTAAATCTAAACCATACGTGAACATGCGAAATATAAATAGCCATACTTACCGGTCATTACATATGGGTCAAAATTATCATCTTCGACTATGATTTTTCAATTTCGCTAACATATTTATGTACCCATGTATTTTATGTCATCGTCAACCTTCTTCATCCTGTAACCCATTCTCCGATTAAGTTCATAGATGAAATAATCAACCTAGGCAATGGTTTTTATAAATCTCATTTACTATTTTCTTTCAAGGAAATTCGCAAGTTGGGTTTGAAAATGTTAAATGGAAAAAATTGTTGAATTTGAGGTGAGGGAGAAACAACATGCTCTCGATGGTTTTACAGAGGCCGCAGTTGTGGCATTGGTGAAGGCGGCCAACGGGGGTACCGTAACGGCCGTGGAGGTAGTGGCCGCAGCCATGGTGGTGGTTTCCAGT
>JAULKM010004489.1:0-31560 GCA_032355605.1 Rubia tinctorum | reverse complement strand
CCACACACACACTTAGTTCAACATAAGATCATTCACATAGCCAAAAATTTCCTCAAAAAAATTCAATATTTCTTTCGAGTTTCAAGCATCCTCATCACATCAACAACATGCTAAATAAAGCAAGTAAACGTAAAAATCAAATGATTTCCCAGAATTTGAAGCTGAGAGATGAAAATTACACACAAGAAGAAGCAAAAAGGCTAATTTTTTTGAGAAAATGCTCCAATTTTTAAGTT
Source organism: Rubia tinctorum (assembly GCA_032355605.1). Taxonomy (NCBI): domain Eukaryota; kingdom Viridiplantae; phylum Streptophyta; class Magnoliopsida; order Gentianales; family Rubiaceae; genus Rubia; species Rubia tinctorum. The sequence continues at coordinate 31,324 of JAULKM010004489.1, read as the reverse complement.
TCACCAAGAGGTAGTGAGAGTGAGTGTTTTTGAGATATTTCAATGAATTAAATGATTCCTATGGGTGAGGCAATGTACCATGAATCATTATTTTCACAAAAGAAGGTGATTTAGAAGGGAGGTAAAAATGAGATAAGGATGACATTTTTGAAATTAGAAGATGTGGGGGACAAAAGTACCATTTAATTAATGCATAAGGAAGGTGTTGATGTGCTATTTACACCAAAAAAATCCTAGGGAATAAAAGATTTGTTGAATTAATGTGGCAACAATGCACGTTTTGGCTTGAAATTCAAATTTTCAAAAATATGAATTTTCGACCCAAATATTTCGGTCGCGCGAGGCCTGACATGTAGCAAGATTCGTGATGTGGGCTCCTGAAATGAGGCTACCCTCTTTCTGAGGGTTCCTAACACAAGGCATGCCTCATGCTAAAGGGGCTAGCATGAGGTTTCCTGTGAACGGAACCCCTTTTTCCCTAGTTTCTTCCCTTTTTCCAAAAAAATTAGTCACCCAACAAATTCTATTTCTTACACCCAAAAAGCATGACATTTGGACTCAAAAATTTTTAATCAACAATATTTTCATCCAAGATCCTTTGTCACATACAAATACTTGCAAAGTATATCTACAAAAAGATATCAAAAGCAAAGAAATAAAGAGCACATATTTTTATTATCGTCCTCACGACTTATTTCTTTTTCATGAATTTCAATTAAAAGAACCTACCATTGGGTCCCTAGATTCTCCATCGACAACTCCACCCAAATATGATATCCTTGTGAAGAGGTCTCCACAAGGTGTCATCCTTACCATTTAGCGCTTTGCTTGCAAAGAAGAGTGAACATTCATTTCTAGCCAATGTTGAGTCCTCAGCCATTTCCTTCCGTCTAGGAGGTGGTCGAGCATGTTTTATATCATTGCTACTCTCCACTAACTGTTGCATGTTAATGAGCATAGAAAAAAAATCCAAGATATATAAGTCGTCACTAACATCATGCAAAGCATCAGTCTCATTGACATGATCATCACAATTGAAGCGCAAGGATTTTTCTCATCACTCACATATTCATCAATAACCTCATCATCTAGGCTATCTTCATTATCAATCATGAAAAAGTTCTCACATTGAGAAAGTTCATCACACAAGCTTATGCATTTGCATACAGGAGAGGGATTAGGTGAATCATGCTTGGATTTATTAATATTGAATCCCACCTTATCAATGTCATCCTCTAGGGTTAGTGTTCCCAAATGAACATCAATCTTGGTCCTTGACATTTAATAAAAGGTCTCCCCAATAAAATTTAGGGTGCACAACCATCATGCGTTACGTTAAGAACATAGAAATCTGCAAGAAACACTAAGTTGCCTGCTCTAACCATTACTTCCTTAACTAAACCTCGAGAGCTAGCTTAGGAGTGATAGTCTAATTGGAAAAACTCTAGTTTCCTTAAGTTCACCCATTTCTAGGTTTTTATAAAGGCAAGAAGAGATAACATTGATAGATGCTCCTAGATCAATCATAGAATTTTTCACCAATTTACCACCTAAGAAGATAAGAATTTAAAATATACCGAAGTTATCACATTTCTTAGGTAATTTTATATGATTAAGAGTAGCTACTCCCCCTATTTTCAATTTTCCTAAGCGGTTTGTTCCTCTTTTTAGTGCATGCAACTTTCAAGAATTTAGCATAAGAAGGCACATGCTCAATCAAGTCCAAAAGTGGAATGCTAGCCTCAACCTTCATGAAGATCTTACGAATGTGCTCATCGGTGGTTTTCAACTTCGGCCTTCCGCTAAGTGCACTAGGGAAAGGTGGTGGAAGATTCACCCGCACCTTAGGTGTAGGAAGCTCTTGACGGGATCCTCCTCAATAACCAATTCATGATCCTACAAGTTGGTTTTGATACTCTCTACAACAAAGTCATCTTCTTGAAATATTTCCTTTTCAGGCTCACGCACCTCCTTCCCACTCCTTAGCTTCAAAGCGCTCACAATTCTCGGATTGATCTCCGGTTGGGAAGGAAGCTTGCCAGACTCTTCGGCCTCAAGTTGGCTCACCAAGGTGGTGAGTTTCCTGACTTGTATTTATAGATTCTGATACTTGAAAAGGCCATAGTCCCGAGTTCTTCAATCTCACACCTTGTGCGCTTCTAAAAAACATCTTTCTTCTTAGCCAATTGAGAGATAGCTTCCAAGATTTATTCTCGATCTGACTTTTACAGTGAGGCATTGTTACTAAAAGATCCTTCTCCCCTTGGATAGGGTTGAGGTGGAGCTTGTTTACCTCGATGGTACCCTTGAACTTGATTCTCCTCGCGCCAACGGAAGTTGGGGTGATCACGGTACCTCGGGTTGAAGATATTCATGTAGGGATCTTTCCTTTCGCCTACTTGGTTCCCACAAAACCCTTTTTTGTTTCCTATTACCACCATTGAATTCCAATACCTTTACCTCCTCCAAGTCTTCCACCATTTGTGGACAAGCATTTGTGTGATGATTGAGACTACAAATACCACAAACCTTTACTTGTTGAACACTACCTTTCATGAATTCCTTCAATATAGAAGCAAGATCTTGGACTTAAACCTCTAGGTTGGGAGAATGAGACGTCTCATCCAAGATCTTCACTTGAGATCTTGTACCAAATTGCCTCGTTCTATTGGCCATTTCTTCAAAGTATGTCATGGCATCCCCTGGATCTTGTTGGTGATCAAACCGTTGCAAGCAGCGTTCACCATTCAAATGTTATAATCACACAACCTCTCAAAGAAATAGTATACCAAATCTCCCTCTCTGAATGAATGATACGGACAGTTTTCCAATAGCCTCTTGAATTTTTCCTAATGCTCGTAGAGGGGTTCATTTGTGAACTAAGAGATATTGGAGAGATGTTTCTTCAACCCCGTAGACTTTGAAGCTAGGAAGTATTTCTCGATAAATATGTGCTTCATGTGCATCTGGGAGGTGATACAACTGGTTGGAAGGTAGTACAACCAATCTTTGTCCAAATCCTGAAGCGAGAAGGGAAACGACCTCAAATGGTAGCCCTCCTCTGAGACTTCCAGCAGCTTCATGCTGGTACAAACTAGATGAAAATCCGACAAGTGTTTGTTCGGATCTTTATTGGCCATTCCATGGAAATTTGGTAAAAATTTGATCATGCCGCTCTTAAGCTCACAATTAACATTGGGTGGAAAGGGTGGGAAGTTAATATGTAGGGGTTGACTCTCAAAGTTAGCCATCAACTACCTAAGTGTGCGATTATCTGCAGCCATCTCTGTAGGTTCTTCAACTACAAAAGATGGTTCTTCTGGAACCCCCACTCTAATTCTCCTCCACCTTTTTCTCTGAATACTTGCATACTCCGTTAGATAGTGTAAAGCCTCTAAGTTCATGGCATGGGTATGTACCATAAACTAGGAACCAAACAATACCCAACTAGAAGAAACAATAGTAAAATGATTAGAAGTACACAAATAACTATCACAAATGATCAACATCAAAAACCAACAAAAACAAAAATAACACTAACTACTCAACTAACACACTATTCAAGTTAACTACTAGACCTTAAAACTAACAGCCCCGAAAACGGCGCCAACATGTAACCCACCCCCGCCCTGCATCGCAAATAAATCACGGGAGATCTACTAAACCGAGAGGAGGCTAAGTGAGGTCAAAGATGAAATTTGTAATGTTTCTCCAATTCTTAATACTATTATACCAAAAGGGTATATAGTGGCAAAACCAGGGTCGTCCACAAAAATGTTAGGATTCTAAGAGTCAACTACACGCAGCCGCAATCGGGTTGTCAATCCGATCACGGGTTAGGAATAATCAGTGTAGGTAAAATGGCCTTTGGGGGGTTACTAATAACTACTAGCATGCAAGTCAACATAGATTAAACTATATAAACTAACACTTGGGGAATACTTGTGTAACATGATCAATGTTATTACGATCCTCGATTACATCACATATAAGGACCATAAACCTATTCTAGTGTTTGTAACACATAGTGCGGACGATGGTAAAAACTTCCCCTTATCTGTCACATAAGGGTACGTGTATAAAAAAAATCATCAGTCTCACCTCCATGATTAAGGGAGCACAGCAACGGTAGTGGCACACTGTGCAAGTCTGATTCTTTCCCGTGCTATTACGTCCTGGGCAGAACACAACGAACGCTCTACCCATAGGCTTATAGAGGAAAAATAAGTAGGCATCTTATCTACGGCTCTACTACGAACCAGTAGGCATCTTATCAAGGCTAACCCTAATTTGCTAATCTAGCCATCTCTACCCATAACCCTTCGGATCAACATCATGGCTTACTAGTGCATGGTCGGTCGTAAAGTTGACTCAGTAACCCACGTGCACACACCCAGATGGTTCCGGACTATCATTACCCCAAGCACATCCAGGTTTACTTCTCCGAGTTGTATCAATAATTGCACCAACATGAAAGTAGACTATGTTGTGTGCCAATCTTAGTGTAACAATCATGCAATTCACAAGAATATGAAGAACAAGCCGACATAATAATCACAAACACATAGAAATAGGTAGATCTAAGGAACTCACAAAAAAACATTAATTCATGAATACAAACACAATCCCCAAGTAAATAAACTACTCCCTAAGAATTGAACCTAAGTATTTCATTAGATTCAATACTTTTGGGTAAAATAAAAATAAAGAGAAGAAGAGAAAATAACCTAGTGAGAAAGAAGAGAACTTTCTCTTTCTAGCCTACTCTTGAAGCCTAAAAATGAGCAATCCCCCGACCCTAGTAGACATAGGTCCATATATATAGTAATAGGTAACTAGGCCTTGAACAGGCCCAAAAATGGCCTAGAAACCCTAGCATTCACAATTTGTATGGCCAATGGAAAACGACACGATCCGTGCAAGCGCGAGGCATGCAGAACAGCACGGCCAGTGTAGCCTCGTGCTGGCGCGAGCTGCATGAACTGACATTGTTCATTTAGGTTTGTGCCGGTGAGGGCTTCACAAACTGCCATATACCGTCGGCTGGTGTCGTGTCTTGAACTTCTGATTTGCACACCCCGTGTCATTTGGCACGGCCCGTCAACTGGATGAACTTTTTTGCACAGTAAAATAGAGTGGGCCATGAAATTTTTCATCCCCTGTGGGCTGGTCTTCACTTTTGGAACTTGGAACGGTGCAGACCGTGTGAAATGAAATGATCTGCGCCCATACTTTGCCCTTTCGAGTGATTTTGGGGCATGAGGGCTCAGTCTTCACGGATGTGCACGTCCCGTGTTAGGGGCTCTTGCCCAGCCTATGTGAATTTGCATAGACCGTGCTAGACACTTTTCATGGGTCATCTAAATCTAAGTTGTGCTCGTGCAAAGGTTCGTGCCGGTCGGTTGGCTAGCCGGTTGGTTTGGCCGGTTGGCACCGTCTTCTGTTCTTGACCTTCTTGAACTTCAATTCCACTTTTTTCGGGCTCAATTCATCTACTACCATGCTTTGAAGTCTGTGGCCTTCAATCTACAACCATCCTTGTGAATGACCTTCAATATCTTCTACCATTCTTGCGAATGGCCTTCAAATTTTTTTTATCACCCTAACAGATGGCCTTCCAGAAAATGATGAAAAAGTACTCACGAGCAACCTACTTGTAAGATCAGAAAGGAAAATCTAGGTTTTCGTGAATACAAAGTGTCCATTAGCTTCAATTAAGTCTACAAAACTCGGGATTTAGAAAAGAAAACAAATAATGGTCGTCTAAACCCTTTGTCGTGTAAACCTAACTAAAACTAGCAATCAACCAAAGAAAATATGATAATAAATATGCCGAATGCATTGGTTAATGCATGCATAATGGTGCACATCAATAAACACACCTAAATATAGAAATATACCACACAAAATATAACAAAAGAGATGTTAAATGCCTTAGGAAATACATGCATTTGATGTCTTATCAGTAAGTGAAGAACAACCTAACAAGAAAGGAGGTAAAGATAACGTGGATTCGCATATGCCTAGAAAATTTCCAGCCTTATGACACATGCAGACGTCCCACCTACTTTATTCAAATCAATAGATAATAGAATATTGCAGCTTTGTATACGCTGGAAAATTGTCGGCCATGCGATATAAGAATTTATCTCACCTAACACAATACACAATTTTTACCATAGAGAGGAGACTGCGGCTTCACACACGCATAGAAAATCTCCATCCTCGTGACACAAGTGAACCCCGACCCAATCTATAGCCAATAAAGACCCCACACTCAATACGTCCCAAAATATAACCACCAATAATTTTAATAATAAAAATAATAAATACCATTGCAACTTAGATCACAAAGGATTACATACCAAAACAAACTACAATAACTAGTATCCCATTCCCTTCACTATACCTGTTTTTGCATCTAATATTTCCTCTAGTTTCCATAGCATATATAGGTAAACTTCATCCCATATAGAACCACCAGCCCACATACGACGCTTATACTCCACATAATAAGATTTACGGAAAATATTTGGGCCATGGTGTATCCTACCTAGCTGCATAATCATTAGATATACAGAATAGGCATAAGCTTCTAGGTCTCGTTTCAAGTAAGTTGCCTCTTGTTCCAAACACCGCACACGGTCTTTCAACACCCCTCATGGAGATTATTACGAAGAAGCTCACCAATATCATAGTGAAGTTTAGCATTAACTTCCTACTAATTCCTTAGTATTCTTCCAAATCTTGACATCGCTCATTTAATCAGACGTAGCGAACTTATCCAACATCAAGTTGGCTCTCTAGTCAACTGAAAATTTGTGTTCTTCATCATAACCCACCCTCTATACATGTACCTCAATCTTCAATCGATGGAATTCAACATCTATTTTTCCATTTTTATGAGCGATCTCATCAAGATAATCAGTCTGCTTTGATAATATATCTTCCAATCTATCACTTTCCCAACATTTATTCGTTAAGCATTTTTGCCATTAATGTTGCGTCTCATAACACCTATTAACCCTATCTTTAGCCTCTTAATGTGAAACCCTTTCTTAGATAGATGAGCATCGTACCCGTGCATAAATGAAAAAATATGTTGCTTTTGTAGCTTCCAACCCGAAATAGCCCCAACAATCTTAGAAAACATCATTTTTATCCGATAATGTATTGCCCTTACACTTTCTTTAACCCTAGTAGATATCCCTGAACTATTAAGAACCCCATAGACTCAATCTAAATCCAATACACAGAGTAATTTCATTAGTTACTTATAAGATTCATCCACACAAGGAACATTTTTAGGATCAGTTTGAGATAACCCAGTAGATAAAGCCAATGTTTTAGGGTGAACACGGACCGAAATGACCTCTGCAGAAGGTTCCCCTACCTATATACCTTAAACATAAAAATAAGGATTGATCTAAGTAAGATCAATAATATAGATTTATTGAGGTTACATATAAATCCAACCAACCCTAGGATAACAATCTACCCTACCTTAGAATAAGTGAATTTATCTCCGTCAACAGACTTATCACCAAAATTAGTACTCTATAACTCAGCTTTGATAGTTTCGGCAACAGTCTCATCATATAGTGCTTCATTAGCATTATGAGGATTAGAAAGGACCCCATCCTAGTCTACATTGCATCCCTCCAACTCCAGTAAATTAGGAAGTGTACTAATCTCCTCAAGTACCCAAATAAATCAAAAAAATTCACCCACACCCCGCAGAATTTAGAGAACCCCACTATCAAAAATAGCCCTAGATATTTCCAATACCTCATCCAGAACATGCGCCTCACCCAAACTAGTGACCTCTAACTTGGGGTTTTGCTCACAAAGTCGGAGCAAAGCCCCATGACACTCAACCTCAGCCATTATAACATACATGAAGTAATACCACTCTCTTTTAAACCCCTAATTCCCTCATGAATTAATAAAATAATCTCATCCTTATCCTCACAAGCAGCATGCAGCCTATTTATCTTATCTCTTGATTAATTATCAAATAATGCCTTTGGAGAATCTATTGAGCCAAATTGTCTCTTCAATTTGTTAGCAGTATTAGTTAATGCCTGCCCAACCTGCTCCATTAAAATAAAGTTAACACAACATGAAATTCAAATCTCAAACAATTGTGTAGGAAAACAACATACCTCCCTTACAGAACCATTAGTCCTATTTATACTACTAGAAGCCTTAATCACAATGCTCTGGGTTTTAATCAATTTAAGATAACCTTTCCTAGATTCCCCTTTAACATCAAGCCAACGCTTAGTCCCTCCACCATCCTCCCTCAAGTGGTCATCTTCATGATAGATAACATATGTGTTGGCATCTTGATCATGAGGTAAGGGTTTTGTTAAAAACACAAAACCTTACGGCTGCAAGATAAATAATAAACCTTCAATAAAGTCACATAGGCGTACATGTATAAAATAAAACAAAAAGGTACCTTGTGAACCAATAAGGGTGCCCAAATTTTACAATATTAACTCGCATTTCCCTTAGGAAATTTAGCCTTTTCTTCCACTTCATTCCTCAATCTAGTTAATGTTCTCATTTCATATTGGCATTGCTCATTTATCCGAACATCTCACATATATGAATTTATCTTCCCAATCTCCTTATCTTTATGAGAAATTTTTACACTTTCAATAACCATCATGAAAGGTACCATAGACTCACCAACATCCATTTCACGTAACCTATAGTAAGCACTAAACAGTGGCACGCTAAAATTACTAGCTATTTCACCACATAAAATTTCAAAACCAGTCAGTATGGCTACTCTTGGAGCCTTTATTCGAGATAGAGAAAAACCATAAGCTTCCAAAATGCTCATAAAATAATCTAGTACAGGGAGTGACAAACCATACAGCAACTGACATGAATATACACTAAACATATCATGTGGTGGCCTCATCATGACTCCTCCAGTAGGAGGAATAAAAATCTCACGTGAAGATAAACAAGAATAATATTAGTTTTTATAGTAAATCTAAATCAACTAGTGTAAGAAAAATATTGCAAGATGTTTAGTACTTAACCACCTACATACATTGAAAAATTACCCGACATTTTTGGTCCAGTAACAACAACCTTTTGGAAAAAGAAAAAAAATTAGAAGTGTAGCTATACTTTCTTATTCTTATCCAAGCAGCCAATGCCTACTCTAATGATAACTTATTACTTTGTCAAATAATTACCGCAGCTCCATACACATTAACCACTTTGCTTAGGGGGGAGCTTATGGTATACACCTCCCCTTGTCATGCAAATTCTTAAGTAAAGATAGCATCTTAGGCCCAGCAAACTAAGTAAAAGAGTGTTCGCTGGAGAAGAAAGGGATCCTCGCTAAGAGAAGCACCTCGTTTAAAGTTATCCATCCTGAGTGAACCTAGAAGAGGGAATTATTCTCATCTATAACCATGCCTCTCATGATCTAGGAACATGGTCCATGATCCATAAGGATTGTGGAATACATTAGTCATAAATAGGTGATCCAAGCAAGAGAACATGTAATAGCATTTTTTGGAGATTACTCATACATTGAATACATACTAACTCATGCATTGGAGGAAGATCCTAGGAAGCGATCAAGACCTTATTATACAGGTGTCATGGAGCTTGCATGGAACACTGTGCTAATTCCAGGTATTTTAATGGTTCGAAAGAAATCCCCCACGTCACTTAGCCCTGCAAATAATTATACAGATCAGTTTTCTCCTACACTCAGACTAAGCCCTCTAAGTGAAAATAGATTTAGCATTGTAATGGAAGAGCAGAATACTAACTCTGAGGATATAGCCGATTCAAGTTCTCAAGTGCTCATGCAGGACAAGGTTAGTACCCTATCTCCAATTCTGGTGAACTTCAAACATGTAAAGAGAATAAAAAGGACACAAAAGCAACAATATTTTATGATTAATAATACCGATGGAACTAAATGCCTAATCTAGAATCTTAGGGGTATAGAGATTTCACTCAATAGACTCAAGAAACTAACCAACATCCATAAAATACAGTTGCTATGTGTGTTTTAACTGAAACATAAGCATGAATCAATAGACACATATAGAATGAAACTAAGTTATAATAATTCCCCTAGCTCCCTAGTAAATAATATTTGGATCCTATGACATGATTGTTTTCAGTGTGTGTTGGAAAAATAAACATCTCAATTCACTGAAGCAACAATCAGTAATACCAGTTTTAAAAATAGTATGAAAGTTGCTTTTATTCATGCAGGAACAAATAGGAAAGATAGGAAAACTTGATGGTCTGATCATCAATTAATAATTGGCCCTAACAAGCTACTTATTGGGTACTTTAATGCATAAATAAGCATCAAGGAGTATAAAGGACCTAGCAAGCCTAACAGTAAGAGCATCAGAGATTTTTCCAGTTTATGGTATACACATATCCTAGTCATGCGAATTATTAAGTAAAGATAACATCCCAGGCCCAGCGAACTAAGTAAAAGAGTGTTTGCTAGAGAATAAAGGGAACCTCTCTAAGAGAAGCACCTCGTTTACAGCGAGCCATCCTGAGTGAACCTAGAAGAGGGAATGATTCTCATCTATAACCATGCCTCTAAAACCATGATCTAGGAACATGGTCCATAATCCACAAGGATTGTGGAATACATTAGTCATAAAAAGGTGATCCGAGCAGCAGAACAGGTAATAGCATTTTTGGAGATTACTCATATATCGAATACATACTAACTTAGGCATTGGAGGGTTATCTCGAGAAATTATCGGGACCTTATTATACAGGTGTCATGGAGCTTACATGTAACACTGTGCTAATTCTAAGTATTTTGATGGTCCGGAAGAAATATCCAGCGTCACTTAGCCCTGCAAATAATTGTACTGATCAGTTTTCTCTTTCACTTAGATTAAGCCCTCGAAGTTGAAATAGATTTACAATTCTAATGGAGGAGCAAGATACTGACTCTGAGGATATATCCAATTCAAGTTCTCAAGTGCTCAGGAAGGACAAGGTAGGTACCCTATCTCCAATTCTGGTTAACCTCAAACCTGTAAAGAAATAAAAAGGACACAAAAACAACAATATTTTATGATTAATAAGACCATTGGAACTAAATGCCTAATCTAGAATCTTAGGGGTATAGAGACTTCACTCAATAGACTTAAGAAACTTATCAACATCCACAAAATACAGCTACTATGTGTGTTTTAACTGAAACATAAGCATGAATTAATAGACACATATAGAATGAAACTTAGTTATGATAATTCCCATAGCTCCCTAGTAAATAATATTTGGATCCTATGGAATGATTGTTTTCAGTTTGTGCTGGAAAAAGAAACATCTCAATCCACTGAAGCAACAATCAGTAATCCCAGTTTTAAAACTAGTATGAAAATTGCTTTTATTCATGCAATGCAACAAATAGGAAAGATAGGAAAAATTGATGGTCTGATCTCAAACTAATAAATGGACCTAACAAGCTACTTATAAGGTACTTTAATGCATAAACAAGCATCCATGCGTATAAATGACCTAGTAAGCCTTACTCTAAGAGCATCAAACATTTTTCCAGTTTCATAAGCCATAATCAGCTAGCTAATCTCTTCACTGTAGGAAACATATTTACCTAGAAAAATAGTAGATCACCCTTTACAATTTAAAGGTTAGACAGACGATTAGCTGACAGTGACTGTTTACTCACATTCTCTAACAGCTCAATCCACACATTAACCAAACCCACATAAGACCACAACCCTTTACTCTTAACAATAGGCAGTGATTTCCCTTCATATCCTAAGCCATTTAGGTTTTCAGAAGTTTGGACAACCAAAACAGACCTTAAACAAGTAATTCAGAATAACTGGTACCAGCCTATCCTTGAATCTGGAATGGTCAAATTGTTTTAAAAACTGTAAAAAACTTAAGATAGAACTTTTAAAAATGAACAAATACAGTTTTGGAGACATTAATGGCAACATTAAGGCAGCAGATGAAGTCCTTAAATTGTAGTAAATCAACTATGATTCTAGTCCCTCCACTCAAGATCTAATATATTAAAGCAAGCCTTTCTGCTCAAAAACTCTAAATGACACTACAAGAGACAGCACCTATTACCTCTGTTCTACCAGGGTTTTTACCTCAGTTTTCAGCCATGAAAAAATTGAGGTAAATGTAGTTGAAGTAAAAAGAGTATTTTTACCTCGGGTCATGTAGATCGAAGGTATGTTCATAAAATTGCTAAATGAACATGGAATGGAAGGAAAGTTACCTCAAATAATTTGAACCCATGGATACTCCATCATAGGTTACTTGTTGATGTTTGGGAGAAGAGTGTGGATTGGGTTAAGTAGTTGAATGTTGTGAATGGAGAGGAAGGTGTGGAGTTGGAGTAGTAGGAAATTATGTGTTGGAGAGGAGAAATGAATGCCTCGTGTTGTTGAATATGATATAAAATAAAGTTGGGTTTGGGGGGGAAATTTTGGCTGGAAATTTCATTTTAATCGACGCTAGTATAGTTTCGGTCAATGGTTCGATATTTGCAAACTGTATGCGACATCGTTCATATGGGCCAAAGTGTAGTTTTTGAAAATTGTTGTACAAAACTCACTGTTAGGATTGCGGGCCCTTCCGATGACCTATTTAGAATAAACAGGAATAAAATACTCCTGTACGTGAAAATAACAATTTGTTATCTCTAATTTTGGGTTTAGACTTCTCCCAATTCATCGTAGGGACTTGAGTACGAAAAATGAAAAATTCACTGATAGTCCGGAACTCAAATATGATATTCTCAAAAAATATTCTTGGCCACTCACATCTTTTACACGATGTCGGTATTAGAAATACTAGTCTTATGATCCCCGGATAGACATCGAGGAGATCTTCCAATATGATCCTTGTAAATATGCTTATGATTAATTATCTACAATATACTATAGACCTAGTACTAGTACTAGTACTTTCTTAGAAAATATTGACGGAATTTCATTAGGTATTTATTTCATAAAGAACATGGAAAATGTAATTTCATTTGATTCTATTTGGTGGAAATTATCATTCTCATAGCGTGATAGTAAGGGTTTGAACACAATGCTAAGGAATATGACGGATGATTACCCCGGTCTGCGCCTCTCTTGGACAGTACTTATATTCTCCATTTGGACAGTACTTATATTCTCCGGTTCGTGCCTATGTAGCGAGAATTCAAGGAAGTTGGGGGTCATAGCATATTTTTCTTAAAGTTTAGTCTTACAATGTTGAGGAGATTGCGGTCCCATTCCATTGACCAAAGCATGACAATATTGGAAAATTGTTCTCATGACTTGGTGAATTAGGGTAAGGGTGTCTCCGGTTTTATATTGCGACTGCTTCCACTTTGTTGGGGGAACGTGTTTGGAAAAATTGTAAAGTAATCCGGCACGCCCAAATTAGCTTCCACTTTGTCGCATGTTCATAATTGCAGTTGTTCATCTCGCATAAGACGTCACACATGTCGGTTTATCACTTGGTTTTACCAAACCACATACAACATCGCTTACTTGTATGTTTTTCTAGATGACCTAGCATATGGCGTCGCATACCTATCGGTTAACCACTCGGTTAAATTGAACTTTTTACAAATTTGCTTTCACATGTTGCATATATATGTATAAATTTATTAACATATTAAGTTAATTGAATTGTGATGAATCATTAAAATATGAATTTTAGGAATCATTTCTAGCAGTGGTTCTCGTTGAGACCCTACTGTGGTGAGCGATTTAATTTTTTTTATTTAAATTGTGTTTCTGAGCTAGCTTGTATTACCAATATTCAAATACAATTTATACATATTTCCTTGATTAACAAATCTGTAGCGATTTGGACGATGAACGTCTGTGAGCTACATTCAGCAATATTGTTTTTAATTTCATCCATACCCTGACACATACGAACTTCGGGGAAGTTCCCATCCTGGTAAGTAATTCCTGTCACGTATTAATTTTATTTTCAAAAACAAATTCTATTCTTTACTTTCATATTAACTAACACATGATTTGATTTTACAACTTAGTACGTCCCTAGCCAGATTGTTGAGCTCCTCCCGCCGTTGAAGTTGCCTGTTGTTCTTAGGTGTAATGGAATGGAGTACCACATGCATTACTCGGGGAACAAGATGTTGAAGAGCCTAACATTGAAGGGTTGGGAGCATTTTCTTATTGCTGAGGGACTCTGCAAAGGGGACACGCTCTACTTCGAGCTGGTCAATCATACCGGTCCATGTAGTTTTCATTGTCGAACTTCTTCCATATTGATGTATCGTAGTTGGAACAAGATTATTATTTATGTAATTCAATATTTAATATTTAATTTATAATCTTCATGTTTATGTTATTTTAATGTTATTTATCAAAACATACGCATAATGTTCGAATAAAAGTATCTGTAACAAAAGGAAACAAATATGGGGTATTGTGGCAATAAGTCTTGAACTAGCAAATTTGTGTCACGAAATTTTTTTAAAAGTAATTTCCAATTGTTGACCGGCAGATTGGTGGGCCAAAATTGTTAGGCCTACCAAAGTTGGTGATGTCGCGCATTAGTCGACAACATGTCGCCCGATCCGACGTTGGTGCGACGTCGCCTAAGTTAAGGCTGCCAAAACAATAGTTCAAAACGATGTCATTTTGTAATGATAATAAATAGGGGGACCCTTAAAATCAGTTCAAGCATCACTTCACAAATTTTTCGCGAATTCCAACAGTCCTCATCTTCCTCCTCATCTTCCTCCTCATCTTCCTCCTCATCTTCCCTACTCTAGAAAAAGGTTTGTTCTTTCTTATCTCCTAGCACCCAACTTTTTAAATTCTTACTTTACAGTGTTAGATTTGTGGTCTGTGAATGTGTCTTGATTTTTTGGCTATCTAGTTTTGTCTCTGATTTTCGCGAGTGTGAACTTTCTTTTAGTTGAAACTTAGTTACAATGTTTTGGTCTGTGGCAATATGGTTTTTTTAAATATCATGTTGATTATGCTAAATTTTTGTGGTTATATGTTTTTCTTCCCGTAGCAATCTCTGATATAAGCGACGTCGTTAATCTGTCTGCCACCACTCGGCTTATGCAATTATAGTGCAACGTTGCATCTTCTTATTTCCAGGGTGACCTTTGAATTTAACAAAATTTAACCGAAGTTGCAATATGACATTAAATTATACAATTGTTTGGCATATGTGATTTTGCTTTTGTTTCAGTCTTGTCTTCGGCTTAACCAGGCACTATGCAAGAATATTTTCACTGCATTCTCAAGTAGCTGAACTTTGGGGAAAACCCCACTTTTATAAAGCTTTTAATTAAATAAATTTTATTTGTTGACAATTGCATATATGTGAGTGTATATATATATTTATAAAAGCATATTACAATTTTTTAAATTTATCTCAGTACATCTCGTGTGAGATTGTACCACTTTTGTCGATTGAGAAGGCTCCGGTAGTGCTGAGGTGCTACCGGACAGAGAGGCATATGAAATTCTCGGGGCACGGTAAGATCAAGGCCCTTTCTCCAAAGGGTTTTGGAGAATAACTTAGGGGAAACAACCTACGCATCGAGGACACCTTGTTCTTAGAGGTGCTACGAGTTGGGGGGCCAATCGTCTTCGAGGTCATCATTGTTCGTGGTGATTGAATTTATTGTATTTTCACTTGTGTTGGAACTTATACAACTTTTATTAGAATTTATGTAAAACTTGTGTGGGTATTTTCATGACTGCTGTTTTTCAAATTACTTAACTATCTTATTTGAACATTAGATAGTTCACTGTGTATATGTGCAATTTAATTTGTGCATGATTTTAATAAACCATTTAATAATGATACGATTTAAAACCATCAAACGAAGGGTGTGGACGTTTACGAAAGTTAATTATGATTTTTATGATGTTTGTTCCACAATGATTGCTAGCTACTATAATTTTGCATTGTTCTATTACATATACATATCCCTGAATTAATCATGATGATGGGATATAGGGAGGAGTGATACACTGAAACGGGGATAATTGCACGACAACCATCTTTTGTGTTCATTTTTTTCTAACTCCATCAAATTCTTTATTTTCATATACCAGCGACTTCACTAGACGGTCGGAACACATGTCGATGCAAACGATGTTTAATGCAAAATTGGTACATGTGTAAATACAACATATGCAATGTCGCACTTGCCTCGATAACATTATTTACTTCGATTTTTTAACCTTTTTACTTCGGTTCACAAAAGAACCGAAGTTAAAGAGTAATTATTTACCTTGGTTTTTTTATAACTACGTAGCTGAGGTAAAAGAACGTTTTGCCTCGGTTATTTGGTGTTAACAAAAAAAACCGAGGTAAAAGGGGCGAAGTAATAGGTGTCTTCTCTTGTAGTGTGAAGAACAATTTATGGAAGTAAAAGGCTAAAGTGAAATCGTAAAAAGAGGAAATTAAAAGACAAAGTTTTTTCATGCCACGGTTAAACAAAGAAGGCTTAAACAAATATCTCAAGAATTAAGACAACTAGTGTCACTGGATCAATAATCCCTCGGAGATTGAAAATGAGGCCATCCAGTTCTATAAAGAACTGTTACATAAAGAACGTATGGAACACTATAACTTGTTCTTATCCCACTTCGCAAGCCAGATCCCTAGTATTATTACGCCTGAGGATAACAAGTCTAAATGACCACCCCCACCACCCAGGAACTAAAAAGCATAATTAACATACTCAACCAAAATAAAACCTCTAGGATAGATGGATATTTTTCTATTTTTTAAAAATATGGTTGGGATATTGTTGAATAGGATATGTTAGAGGCTACTAAAAAATTCAAAACATGTGCTAAAATACCCCCGGACATTTCTAGCTCTTGGATATGTTTAATTCCAAAAAAAAGATATGTCATCCATTTTCTCAGACTATAGACCAATAACTTTGTCTAATTTCATTAACAAAATATTTACAAAATTTTTAGTTATGAGATTAACTGCTTTTATGCCAAAGCTTAATTCAAAATAACAATCAGCATATATAAAAGGAAAAAAAATTGCTGATAATGTGATTCACCTAAAAGAACTAACTAGATTTCTGAATAACTAAAAAGGATCACGAAATTGCTAGATTGCTGAATAACTAGATTGCATCTTAAAATTGATTTAGCCAAGGGTTTCGATAGAGTTAGGTGGTCTTTCTTAGATGCAATTTACCTAAATTTGTTTTAAATTCAGCTTTCATTTATATTATCATATCCAATATCTCATGTTCTTGGTTCTCTGTTTTAATAAATGGCAAGGGTGCAGGCTTTTTCCAACCTACAAGAGGTATTAAGCAAGAAGATCCACTCTCCTCGCTTCTCTTTAATATTTTTATAGAAGCTTTCTCGAGGAGTCTACGATTCTGTTTTCTTAATGGCAAACTGAAATTTTATCAACTGCCAATTGGTTCCATTCCTACATCACATCTTAGTTCTGTAGATGATAAAGTTTTATTCATTAATACTACTAAGACCATAGTTTTTAGACTGAGATCCTTTTTGGATGTTTTTGAAACAACATCCGAGCAAAAGATAAACTATGACAAGATCCTCTACTTCCTAAGTAGTTCAGTTACTAAAGCCCAGGAACATTTTCTAAAAACTGAACTAAAAATGCAACCTGTGATATTCCCTTCACTTATCTGGGTTGTCTCATATTCACAGGTAGAACAAAAGCTCTGCACTTCCAGGCTCTTACGAATTGTATGATAAAAAAACTTAAGAATTGGAAAAACATGTTCTTAACATATGGCGGGCATGCTAACCTTGGTTAAATATGATTATATATTTAATGTAATATATTCCACAACATTTATCAGCAGTAATGGAACCACCAAAGACTGTAATAAAAGAGTTTAAAAAGGAAACCACAAGATTTTTTTGGAGTGACAATGAGAAAGTTAGCAACAAAAAGATTTGGATTAATCTTGATAGGATGTACTTTCCTTTTGAACAGAATTGATTAGGACTTAGGACACTCAAAGGCATAATTGACACTTTCTCATTGAAACTTTGATGGAAATTCCAGTTAGGCGTAACTCCCTGGGCTTAGTTTCTATGGTATTTCCCCCAAGACAAAAGAATTTTCAAAATTGTAAAAGAATATTGAAGATAGACAACCTTGCTCTTATTATTATCAGGGTTTTACATGGAAATGGACTGGAAAATTTCCGAAACTCACACTAGATGGGTTTTAGCCCCTTGATGGACATGTTACAACCTGACACCATTCCTTCCCACATTTCCATTGTTTATTCCATTCTAAATAAGCATACGTACCTGCCCCTTATGCACTTTCTACCTACTATCATTTTATTTTTCCTGTGGGAGGCATAGTCACATCTGGAAAGACAAGACAAGCTCATTTGGAAAACATCAAAAAAATAGGAATTTTGCATTCAAGGCGGCTCACTTGGCAGTGGCTCAACATAGAGGTATCATAAGGGTTATAAAACAGGTTAAGAACTCAAACATCCCTAAACCAAATTCAGTTTTTATGTGGAAATTAACCAATGGTGTCCTTCTATTTGATAATATTTTAGTTTTTATCAAATATATCTCTTTCCTCTAAATGCACTATGTGCCCAAATTTAGACTCCTTGACTCATTTTTTAAAATTCTTGCACCTTAGCAAAGGGCGTCGTAAAGGATATAGATACTTTATTGGGAATTAGAAGCCCAGATTTTGAGTCCATCTTCGACAGGCTATCATTTTACTAGTTTCTAAAGGGTACTACCTCCATTAATACTCAACTAATCAACATTATTCCTGGGAGGTCTTCATCGTACCTCTTAAATATACAATTTATAGCCCTAAAGTGCTTCCTAAATACAACTAAGTAGAAAGTGGCAAATTGGGGTCGTCCACGAAGAAGAGGAATTTTCCTAAGGGTTCATGCATATAAGGTGGATATAGGCATAGGTATATATATATGTATATATATATAAGAAAGGAAAGAGGGGGGTCGTTGGTTTTTCAATGTTATGAAATTAAAAGACAAAGAACTATCATTAAATACATATTCAGCTAAACATGCAACAAAGTACAAAGAGACGATAAAATCAACAATGACAAAGCCTTGGGGAAATTGATTCCCACTTTCAAACCTCTTATATATCATAAAACCATTCACTCATTCAATCACATTAGTTACCTATGGTGAATGCTATCACTTTCATTTTGGAGATAAACATTCTTTTCTTCTTGAGAGTAATTCACAAAAGCGATTAACAACTATTTGCAAACTTCATTAATGATCACTTTAGACAAAAAAATGCCCTAAAGATATCTCATTAATGGTATCATGCACAATGAACCATAGATTTTATAACAACTACAAAGATTCAACCAAAAGCCTAGACATTTAACCAAACAAAGCATTTATTAGGTTTAACCTAGAACAAACATCATTCAAGATCCTACCTTTGGTGCTACCTTAGGATAAATATTCTAACAAACCTCATTAACATACTCATATAGCAATATTTACATCATTTATACAACAAGTTCTAATTTCATGTTCTTGGATTTTCAAGCTAAAGAGCTAAGAAATTGTGCACATCTATAACCTCCTAACATTTAATCATACAAGCACTTCATATTCTCTAACAACCCATAGCATAAATGAAGTAAACATACACATTAATGGCACGATAAATGCTAAGTAATAAATGCTTCAAGAAAGAGTGAAATAGAGATTCTCACTATATGGGTTTGGAAACTTCAGTCAATTTCTCCCAAGAGATTAACTTAGCTACTACAATCAATACTAATAACCAAAGATAAACTAAAAATAACTCAAGATGAAATAAGGTGAAAAACAAAGAGAAACTTGGGCTCCGAAAGGGGAAAAGTTGGGAAGAAGAAGATATGGAAAAGAGAGGATAAGATTTGCTATCTATAGTACAAGAAAGAAAAGGTAAGTCTGGTCAGCTATCTTTCGTGACACGCGACACAGGCGTCGCGACTCGCGACAGACACCAAGTGTTGAATCTTTATTTCTTGTTCTTTCTTGTTAAGTCTTCACTTCCATAAGTCTTCAATTCTTGAAATATTCAAAGCTAGTCTTCGAAGTCTTCATATCTCGATACAATTGTCTTGTCATACAAAATTACCTAGAAAAGTAATAAGAGCGCAAAAGTCGTTCTTAACTCTCCTAAGAGAATTTCAAGGCAAAATAAAAGATCTAGAATACAAAAGTGTACAAAATTGAGTCCTAAAAGTACCAAAATAACCATATAAAATGAAGATATCAAACTTACCCACACTTGAATCTTACTCATCCTCGAGTAAGAAAAGATTCAAGAACACAAAAACACTCGCATATTCACACTCTAACACTAATATTCCCCCATTCAATACCTCACCAAAACTCTCAATATCATAAATCCCATAATCAAAGATCAAATGAAAATTTTATACAACTCCAATTTCTAAATCTACCCAAACCTACCACCTATCAATTCAAGAATACCCATAAAACATATCCAACCCCCGAATTTATAATCCCAAAATCCAATGGCTTAAAATGAAGTCAAAACCATATCAAAGGTTCAAGCACATACTCCACTTCATACCAATATATCAACCCAAAACGAAGTACACAAAGAATCAAGAATTTATAACCCTAGAAAGCTTTGAAATAGCGCTGCTAATACTAAGACAACCAGTCTACATTCCTCTGATGCTGCTCTCTACATCTCTCTGCCTCAGGATCAGATCTTGAGGCACCACCAAAGTGCACCTGCATTTGGTAAACTCGAGATGAGAGATGATTAATCTCTTCATTTATATCCATTAGGCTCTATGAGACAATGACGTTGCGCTCCATGATCATCCCGTGAATCATCCAGTCCTGGAGGTGGAAATCATCCTCAACTATCTACATCAATCGAGGGTAAAATTTTGGGGAAGGCTGAGGAAACTCATCATGCATGGGGTCGTCCTGATGCGGAGAGGGAGATAATGGTGCTGCAGGCAAAAAGGGAAGAGCACTCTCCATGGTTTGGACTAGCATCAAAAGCAATCCCTGAAGCTCTTGCTTGAATTCATCCTAGCACAACGTATCCGGCTATCTCGCTAAGTCAAAAATGGGTGTGTCGACCTCCATCTTAGTCCGCTGGGACTGAGGAAGCTTCATGAAGGTGATCTCACTCCTCCCATACAACTAAGGGATGAGGTAGTAATTCACCATCCATGACGGAGTGATAAGGTATGACTCACCCCTTCCCAGACACTGAAGACCTGGAGGAGTGGTGTAGTAAGTACTCTGCGATGAGGGTGATTATGCCTCTCATAAATATCTCTCATTTTTCCTTCTCCGAAATGCCAAAAACTCTCTCAACCCACAACTAAGACCACTTCCCGTAGCATGTGCCCTCGCTAGTGAGGTGTCATAGGTAGAGAATATCATCGTTGGACATATTTGTTGCCTCTTCCTGACAGAATAATGTGCATGTCAAGAAGCAATGCACAAAGCGGAGAGTGGGTGGATGATGAAGTTATTTTTGTCCCTCACATCCCGAACTCTCCTCGTGATGGTATAACATAAGGCTACATCATCCTAAAGAGTGGTGGTCGAGGCCTCTGAATCAAACTGCGCTCTGATATCTGCCATGTCCCACCCAAACACCGCCTCAATATCCGAGAGGGTTATCTCATACGACATGTCATTGAGATGAAATCTAATGAACCTCTCACATGGTTTCTCTCTCCTCGAGGTATACACTCTTATAGTGGCGAGGAACTCTTGTGTATATCTCTGATACGTATGTGCGTTGCGGCTCATGAAACCTCCTAAGCCTTCTTAGGTGAGAAGGCAAAGGACCAGCTCTCTCAATCTGAGTGTTTCCAAGGCTCCCACATCAATAAATTTGGTCTCTTGAATTTTTTACATAGCCAACCTCTCCCATCTCTTCGTATATTCGGCGGTGATCCGGCACAAACCCATAAACCTATCTGGAGTTAGCACCGGGGCTATCTCTGAAGCCAAAGAGAGAGATGGAGGTGGAGCGGATGAACTTACACCTTGAATCTCTTCGGTTCCACAACTATCACCACAGAAAACAACGTTGAACTCACAAGGACATAAGAAGATATAATTAAGCAATCACCACTATAAAATTATCTCAAAAAAATATCCAACATGTAGCAACAAAATGTTCGAGCATCATTAAAGAATATATCCATCACAGTCACATTCATGTAGTCGGCACACTACAATTAGCACAATGTAACTATAACGATGCAAGAGCGTTCAATTGTCACTACAAGTAAAAATTTAATCATGCAAAGTAAGATAATTCATCCACCACACTGATGTTCCATTCCTACAATACTTGGTCATTTATCACAAAATGTCCTCCACAATAAAACCATAGCATAGTCAATACTACTTATGCATTTCTTAAGAACAAGATAGTAGCCAAGAACACAAAAAATTTCATAACTATACAATTTCAAAGTTGTCACATTCTTGACCAAACCTAAAATTTCATAAGCAATATCACTCAAGCATACACCAATATCAAGCCATATTCACAATCCCAACATTCCAACCCCACACAATGAATACAAGCATATCACACAATATTCATAAATTTTACAATTTCACCAAAACTACCCAAAATTGATAATTGAAGTGTATGGAATTGATAATTGTACCAAATGTTAGTAGAGGAGAGTAAAAATCAAAATCCCACTAACAATCCAAGCTTTTAACAATGAGTTCTTGAAAAATCCCTAAATGTTAGGGTTTTTTTGGATTCTTTGATGTTTGGGGAATTTGGATGTGTTTGTGGTGAGGAGAGAATGTGGGGATGGAAATAGGATGGATTTCGGTGAGATTGGGGAGATTTGTGGATGGATTGGTGGATAGATGGTAGAGGAACGGGGGTTTGGGGAGGAAGATGGTGAAGGGAAGGAAGAAGATGTGGAGCACTGGCGGTTTTCTACCCATTTTTATTTCAACTCTGCACAGTGTCGCATCTCACAAAATATGCATCTCGACTCGTGAGGGCTAGGTCAAAGCAGGTCCATAAGTTAACCATCTGTCGCAATGCACGATAGGATCATCATGACTCACGACAGAACGGACCTGTTAGTTGCAATTTTCAGAAAAGTTTTGATTCTGGTCAAAGGACCATTGCGACTCACGACAAAATAGTCTTGAGAGTTGGAATTTTTCTAGTAAAACTTCCTGAGCATGGTCGCGACTCGCGACAAAGTCTTCGCGACGCGTGACATATTGGAACTGAGAGTTCAAATCTTGCCAAAAAAATTGGATTTTGGTCGCGACTCACGACAAACATTTACTGGGAGTTGTAAAACTCCCATGTTCAGCATGACTCGCAACCAACAAGGTTTCCCAATACTTAGAAAAAATTTAAGTTACCAACTTTCCATGTTTTCCTTCCTTTCCCATGGCCTTCATTCCTTCATCTATCCAATGCAATGCATTTCACCTTGCCACAAAGTCATGGAAAAACACAACCTTGAAAAGAACAAGACAAAATAACGAAAACAATGACAAAAATACAATGGAAACAACATCGACGGAGAGTCACGAATAACAATTTGGACGATCAAAACCAAATTTATTTAACGTTGTCGGCGCGACTTACTCCCCTAATCGGATTTATTCACAAAATTAACCAAGGAGATTGGTCTCTTTTCCTCGATCCAAGTCAAAACTTTTGGGATCCACATCATCCCCCAACAAAACTTGGCATGCATAACCTAGGCCTACTTCATGCTCCTTCAACATGCCCAACAACTCCCCTTTTTGCTCCACGGTGATCTCAATTGAATGAGCAATCAGGGTGTTTCTCTCCTTCTCCAAGAGATGAACATTTAAGAATTTTCGGTGGTGGTTTGCTCTCTTCCACCGAAGTCTTCACATGAGAGGGAGGGAAATCCACTTTTGTTGGCTTTCCCATGGACACACAAAGGGTGTTGGATGTTGTCTTCCCAAGAGAGTCTTCATCATTTTTGCTTTCCTTCAAGTTAGTACAAACAACATTTGCAACAAAATTATAATTCAATTCATCATCAAAGGAAAAATTAAAGGAACTACCATCATTAGACTTAAACATGTCTTACTCTATATCATTAACAACGCCATAGCTTGTCAAGAGAGTCATATCTACTAGAATGATCAATAGAATTATAAGTGTCAAATTCTACTTTCCGCCCATTACATTCCATGGTTAATGTTCCATTATGCACATTGATTATTGTCCTTGAAGTCTTTAAAAATGGCCTACCTAAGAGAATAAATGTGGCATGATTATTACTCTCCATATCAAGGACATAAAAATTGGCGGGGAATGTCAAAGAGTCCACTTTCACCAACAAATATTTCACAATAACTTTTGGGTATGTGCTAGAGTGATCGGGTAGTTATATAAAAACCTCGGTTTTTTGCACAGTGCCTAGATTCAAAATCTCGTACAAAAAATATGGGATCGCATTTATTGAAGCACCTAAATCTAGCATAGCCTTTTTAACATGTTTTCCTCCTATCACACAAGGGATGGTAAACATTCCCGGATAATCGCATTTATGAAACAATTCATCATTAAACATGGCGGAGACATGTTCACTCTTTCCTTTCTTATTCTTGACGGCACACAATTACTTAAGAAATTTAGCATACATAGGAATTTAATTTATAGTTAAGAGTGGAATGTTTACGTCGTATCTACGAACGACTTTGTAGATGTCTTTGTTGTCATCCTTCTTTCTCCTTTTCTTCAAAGGCTCCGGAAATGTTGTTTCCAGCACATAGATAGGAATCTCTGACACTTTGGTTCTTTTGTGAGAAGGGGATGAGGTTTCGGGATTTGATCCCGACCTTGGCACAATAGTCTCTCTTCAATTTCCTTCCCCTTGCTCACCTTCTCTTTGGCCAACTTCTCAGCCTCCTTCTCAATATCTTCCTCTTTCTCAAGCATCCGCTCAACAAAAACTTTGCCCTCGGGTTTCTTCACCTCCTTGTCGCTCCTCAATGAGATGACACTCACATTTTATTGAGGGTTAAGCTTTGATTGGGAAAAAAGTTTACCTGAATCTCTCGACTCCATTTGATTCAAGATTTGAGCCATTTGACTCACTTGAGTCTCCAAATTCTTGATGCTTGACTCGGACTTCTCTTGAAACTTCTCGGCCTTCTCCGTATACAAGCTCAATTTCCCAATGGCTTGTATCACCTCATCTTTTGACAAGCCCAAATTCTCTCCTTGATCATAAGGTTTTTCTTGGATAGTATTTTTTTTGTTTAGGGCAATATTTTTGTGCATTTTTCCCTCCTTGAGCATTTTCATATCGGAGATTCGGGTGATCTGTATTACCCGCATTGTAAGGCCAATTTTGGTACCCTTAGTCACCTTGATAACCTTGATTCCCTTGATATCCTTGGCATCTTTGAAAACCCACGGCATTCACTGCCACTATATAATCATCTTGCAAACTTAGGCACGCATCCATAGGGAGCGGTAAAGAACAATCTCGCAAGACTTCACATGCAATGTGTTTCCGGACTTTGTCATCAAAGCTTTCACCATTGAAGTAAGTGCCGAAACTTAGTCCTCGAGCTTTCCATTGTTAGAGGGAGCACTTGTGGTCTTCAAATTTTTCCTTCTCAAATCGGATCTCGAACTAAAAGTCTTCGACTCCTTGGCCAACTCTTCATAGAGCTCCATAGCCCCTCCTAAAGTCTTGTTCCCAATGGAACCAACACAAGCTCCCTTCACTAGACTTTTCTCCTCATCAAGAAGACCGTTGTAAAAATAATACACCAAATATCCTCCGGAATAGCCATGGTAGTGACAACTCAAAAAAATATTCTTGAACCTCTCCCAATAGTTGCAGAATAACTCTTCATACCAATGGAGGATATTGATAATCTCCTTATTCAAGGTGGCGGACTTTGAGACCGGGAAGTACTTGGTGAGAAACTTCCTCTTCAACTCAATCCATTAGGTAATGCTCCTTGATGGGGAAGAAGAAGATATGGAAGAGAGAGGATAAGATTTTATATTTATCGTACAAGAAAGCAAAAGGGTAAGTTTGGTCAGCCGTCTGTTGCGACTCACGACAAACACCAAGTGTTGAATCTTTATTTCTTCTTCTTTCTTGTCTAAGTCTTCACTTCCACAAGTATTCATTTCTTCAAGTCTTCAAATCTTCAAAACTAGTCTTCAAAATCCTCAAATCTAGATATAATTGCCTTGTCACACAAAATTCTCTAGGAAAGGAATAAGAGCGCAAAAGTCGCTCTTAACTCTCCTAAGAGAGTTTCAAGGAAAAATACAAGATCTATAATACAAAAGTGAGTCCGAAAATTCCCCAAATAACCATATAAAAATGAACACGTCAATTCTCTCTTTTGTATGTTGGGACTTGTGGAAGGCAATATATAATCTGATCTTTGATAACATAAGGCCTCAAATGCAAGCTATCCTGAAACATACAAAATAAGATATGTTCCTATCATTCTATAAAAGGCCAACCCACAGTAGCAACGTTGTTGACCTCCAGTGGATTAACCTAGGCCTGATACCAATATTTACGCCTCCACCCATTCACAGATCATAACTGTGTCATGGACAAAGCCAAAATGTCAATTTAAAATTAATTTAGAAGCATCACGGATCAAAACTAAACCTAATTGTGGGATTGGAGTAATTGTTAGAAATTCATAAGGATTTATGATCAATGCTTGTACTAAATATTAACCCTCTATCTCTTGCCTACATTTTGAAATGCTTGTTTTGCTATGGGGCCTCCATGTGGTATCTGATTTTGATCACATACATTTTGAAATTGAAAGTGATAGTTTGCTTGTAGTTGAGTGCATAAGGAACCCTGGGGTTAGTTATGATTTGGCTAATAAACTACATATCCTAATGGCCAACACTCAGATCATGCATATATTTAGAGAAGGAAATATGTTTGCAGATAGGCTCTCAAAAAAAAGAAAAC
Source organism: Rubia tinctorum (assembly GCA_032355605.1). NCBI lineage: Eukaryota > Viridiplantae > Streptophyta > Magnoliopsida > Gentianales > Rubiaceae > Rubia > Rubia tinctorum. The sequence goes on along the minus strand of JAULKM010004489.1, from coordinate 4,288 downwards.
AAAAAATCAAATAATGCTTTATTGAATAGCTTTTAGATGCTAAGTGAAAAGATGGGTTGTCTAATTGTGAATGATGCTGGTACAGGTATCGTTGGGGTTGATGGTGAAGGGAGCAAAGCCATAGATATTGCAAGTGTTGTATTTGTTTACTTTAATGTAGCATATGTTAGTTTTTAGTGTGTTTGATTTTTACCAAGGTGCTGCATTTATTTATCTAGAAAATGTATATGATGAAAATGAGGTTGAGAAGAAGAAAAAGACGGAAGATGTGATGAAATATAAGATAAAGTCCCATGTGGGATAGAATAAATTGTCGAAGAAGACCAACTTTCCATCCTCTGATAGGCAGGAAAAGAAGAAGATATTGAATGTGGATGAATATGGTAACATCAAAGGTTCAACCCTTATGGAGGAGATTAAGAAACTCAGTGAAGGTGGTGAGTTGTTTAAAAGGTATTTTGTGATGCACTATATGTGTACTTTTCTTACTCCAACAATGAGAAACATTTGGATATGAAGCTTGTTGGTGCATTGGAAAATGTTGGAATGATTAAACATATTGATTGGTGTAGCTTTGTGTTAGATCGTTAGTATATATATACTGCCCAAATATAAGGACCAATCAGCACAAAAGCTAGCTTAGCGAAGCTGGCGAAATGTTTGCATCGTGAAGAGCGAACAAATGCTAAGAAGTATGCTCCACGTAGCCAATGCTGATCAGGTGGAGAACCAACCACTACCACAAATAATATGCATGTAACTACCACTTGGACATTGATCAAGAGAAAATAACATGCGCTATCTACGTTGGGAGAAGTCGTGCATCCACCATGATGGTGAAGACCGGTATGATCTTTGCAACAGACATTGCCTCTACAATGTAGGCCCAACGGGCCTATAAATGGACAATTTCTTGAGATATCAAGGAAGGCAACAAATGATAATCAAATATACTATATTCGGAAATAGAGGATATTGACTTAGGCATTGAAGCATTTACCCTGGATCCCATCGGAGACTCTGATTGTAGGATTCAAACGTCATTGTACCTGTTTGTCACGAGATGACATAGATAACATCATTTTGAAGGAACAACCACATCATTGGCTCCCTCTGTGGGGGACTTTCTGTGGTTTTCACTCTTCCTTATAAGTCATGGTGTCGAAGTACAGAAGATCGACAAGTCAGACAGATAATGTAATTGTGTTGCCCCCTCTGCTGCTAAAATCTCCACCGCATCAAACAAACTACCTCTTGTGATCGAGGATATCCAAGAGAGTTAAGACAACCTAGGAGTGGAACCACCACCCCCCCCATACACATACCGATAAAAAGAAGCGGGCTTTATAGGTGTTTCTTGAGGCTAACAGGGAGCAACTCTACATGCAGTTTGTCAGTAACGAAAGAAACGAAGGACAACCAGAAAAATTATTGGGAACCCAAGAGTGAGACAGTGTGAAAACTCTGAAAAATCTTGAGGATACATAGTAGAGGAGAAATGGAGCACTCTCTGCTAATGGAAGAATTGCATAATTTTGCAATGACGAAAGTGTTTAAACTGTTTACTCGACCAAAAATTTATGATGGAAAGACATAGCTTAAGGATTTCTTGCACTCTTACAGAACTAGCTTGAAGTTTGGTGATGCACCTATCCAAATGGTATGCAAAGCTTTTCCCATCTTCTTGGAAGGAACCACAATCGTATGGTATGATAGCTTGCCCAAGCAAAACATCAGAACCTAGGCCCAACTCGTGAATCAATTCATTGGTAGGTTCTACAAAAAGCAAGAAATTTCCAAAGACATTTGTAGACTTGGTGAACATAGAACAATGAAGTGGTGAAATCATCAGATAATATCATGATAGGTTCATCTAGGAAATCCTGGAAGTTAAAAACCTCATGTATCATATGTCTTTCGGGGCATTCATGAGTGGTATAATTCCAGGAGAGTTATACTAAAAAAACTCACAACGTACATGCCAAACAGTCCAAGAGATCTCCAAAAGATGGTAGAAAAATTTATTCTAACAGAGAAAGCAAACAACAAAGAGCTGGAAAATTAACTAGGGGGGAAAAGATCTGGGAAGATGCCCAAGGAAGAGGAGCCAACAATGGGGGAAGCACCATGCTCATGAAAGGAAAGGATTTGATGACCAGCAGCACACCATATCCAGAAACACACCTTACCCAGTCAAGAAGGGAAATCTGGCAGAACCACGGGGAGTTGTTTCGAGAGCCAACACTAATGAGAGCCCCAGCCGACAAAAGATCCAGAGATTATTATTGCGAGTTCCACGAAGACAGTTGTAATGGCCTTGGGAGAAAAGTCGAAGAATTATTTCACCAAGGATGGCTCACTCAGTACAAAATCAAAGAATACTCTCCAGCAAGTTCATGCGGTTATGGCGCCAAAAAAGATTTTGAACGTAACCCAACCTCAGGCGAAGCCAAAGCAGAAGATGGCAACAATGATTGAGCAGGGAGAGGTTGTGATGGATGGTATTTTCTATTCACTGATTAACAGACCTTGCCTTAAACAATGTGTGGAAAGCAATGGCAAGGTACCTACCGTCACAATAACCCACTAAGAACAGGATGCATGTTGATGAAGCCATTACGTTTAGCGAACACGATGCAGTCCCAAATGCGTCACTTCATAATGATCCTCTTGTAATAATATTGAAGATATGAAATTCCAAGGTGCGCATGGTTTTCATAGATTACGGAAAAGCAATGGAGGTATTGTTCGCTGATTATTTCAACAAACTCGAATTCAAGCGATCATATTTGAAAAAAACAACATCATCTCTTGTCGGGTTCACAGGGAAGTCAGGGATACCCCTAGGAAATAACAATTACCAGTTACCATGGGACAGAAAGACAGAGCTTGCACGGTCTTATGTGGCTTCATCGTAATAGATGCCCAAGCCCTTTCAATGCTATCATAGGAAGGTCATGGATGAATGTCGCCAATGCTATGTGGTCCCCTTATCATCTAGTCATGAAATATCCCTAGCTAACAGGAGTAGCGATAGTAAGAAGAGGCCAACAAACAGCAAGGTAGTGTATGGCTATCACAATGAAGTCTGCAACCACCTATAATCCCTAACCGATGGTACACTCGATCAATAAGGCGTCGAAACAGGATTGATCTAGGCACATAAATAAAGCTCATATGCATAGATGATGATGATTATACGAAAGCGGTTAGGATAGGGAAATTGCTGCCTAAACTCATCAAGCATAAAGTTGTAGATACGCTCAAGAAATACAAAAAAAATTGCTTGGTCAGTCCAAGACATGAGAGTGGTCAATTCAGGACATATGAGGGGTCAGTCCATCTATCGCAACACACGGCCTCGTTGTTGACCCATCAATAAAACTCGTCCGACAAAAGCAATGAAAACAACTTATGTGTAGGTTTTATCACTTCAAAATTACTCGTCTCCTGATCAAGAAACACCAAAGTAGATGTCATAAACAAGCTAGCAACCTCGTTATACCCTGCACTACAACAAAATAACGTCTGTGTCGAACTCGTCCTAGTTCGGATTATACAACCGATATGTGGCAGCATTTATCCACAGCTTTAAAATGAAGTCACATAAGACCATGCAAGCTCTGTCTTTTGGTCCCATGTTAACTTGTAATTGTTATTTCCTAGACGTGGGACCGGACCAAGTCACCCTCATCGTTCGAGACATGCACGAGGGATGGTACGTCTCACGCCAAGGAGCTCAAATCTTGGCCAAAAAGATACTACGCTCCACCTGTTACTGGCCAACAGTTTTCAATGACGCTCCCATGACTCGAGTATAATTCATTATGTTGGATAAAGAAAGTGTTAGGGTGTGAAGACAAATGCGATGCAAAGAGCAATTCAAAAAACATACGGGCTAACATGGGTATTCTCGAGAAGCGACTCGGCAATTAAAATTAAGTACCAATAATAGATACAAAGACAGCTCAATATAAATAGATGACTTCTCGATCATTGTCACAATCTAACTAATAGACTCATTAAGACTTCATGGCAACTACTAATCGCCAGTTCAAGAAAGCCATACTTAACACATACTAGGCCACAACCATTGATTATTCTTCAGACACTACAATACAACCATCAACACCACCTACACTATCCAATGGTGAAGATGCTAACTGCCCTAAATACACCATCCATTAGCCATGGCAACCATTAAGTCTAGATCCTCCTGATATGACTTGTGAACAGGATAAGTTCCACAAGGCATGACGAGTCACCGGAAACATAGTTAATAACCACC
>JAULKM010004478.1:0-15193 GCA_032355605.1 Rubia tinctorum | reverse complement strand
AGCCAAAATCCGAGCAATTTTCTTTACATCACTAGCATGTTTGGTTAGCCTTTTTCTCTGACTGCTCCATCCCACACAAGGTCACCAGAAAAACTAACTGAATATGCTGACTAAATGGACTTTTACAAACTCAACATTCTACTTGTACAAAGACAAGATGCCAACGAGGCACGAAGATGCTAAACCTAGCTAATCTCTATATAATGAATATAAGAAGGTAGCAAAAATGAAGCTACATAAAACTTGTGATTCTTATTGGAATTCAAAACCTGAAAGAGTATATAAGGAACTTCAATTTCCTTCATATTCCACAGTGGTTAAACAGTCAACGATACTTACTGGACTTCCACTCCAAAATCTAGATCTGCATATACCACGTCGATCCTCTGTGAATGAATTCCGTATTGACTGTAACATGGAACGGACAGCGGGAACAAGCGCAAGTGCATCATCCAGCTCCTGTGTAATTAGGGCGCTCTCAGAATTTGAAACTTTACTCATTGGATAATTTAAATTAGAAAATTCACAGCAGTAAAATAGTACCACATGAGTCAGACGCTCTTCAATATTCCCAAAGTCAGCTTCCATGGGCATAAATATTTTCCTATAAGCAGTTTTTAGGCTTCTTATCTGAACCATTGCAGGGATAGTTTATGACAAGATTCCAAAAGTGAAAAAGGCAACAAAAATTACACTTGTGACAAGTGAAACCCGTAAGTTTCTGGTCTACATAAACATGTTCACAAGATATAAACTTAATCCTAGTCTCAAATTTCACGAGGTCAAGCAAAAAGGCAAACTTAAAGATGCTCTTTTAATCACTAAGAGGAAATTCAACCATTAGAGGACCTGGTAAGATGTTTAACAAAGAGGAAAACAAATTAAAAGGGCAGTGGATGGTCTAAAAGACTTGAAAAGAGACAATAGAGAATTATATAATATTTCTTAGTATAAATGAAGAAACCGAACACAATGTCAGGATATAATCCCTATAGCCAACCCCACAAAGTGGGATTATGGCTTCGTTGTTATTTGTTAAGCTAACTTCAATTGAAAACAGAGGAGCTTTATTTGTTAAACTGCTGCCCTCATTTCACTTTGGTAATACAGTGAGATATAATCATTTTCTTGGTCACAAATAATTTCCAACAAAACCATGTAAGACAATAGCATCGTGGACTAATTCCACCAAAAACTGACCTCTGTGGCTGAGAAACCATGACGTCGCAGACCTTCCACATTTAATCCGCGAAGTTCAGCTCTTTCTCCAGAAACCATCATGTAATTCGGGACATCTTGCGAGACCTTAAAAATAAATAGGTTGAGTATCACCAGAATTCCAATTTTGGGGTATTTGAATCCAGCAACAATGTTCATTCTATAGAGTTATAGGGCACTTATATCAGTAGTTATAAACAAAGGAACCATGAGAACCAAAAGTCAAAGATACTTACAATTGAACCTCCACCAAGAAAAGAAAACGAACCAATACGACAAAATTGATGAACCACAGTAGCCCCGGCAGTGTGTGCATAGTCCTACAAATAAAAGCCATCAATCACAGATGGTAAATGGGAGAGCTGTTGAAGATGATAATGTGAATTAGACTATTATTTCTGTTTGCACTCACTTCCACCACAACATGACCAGCAAGAAGAGTATTGTTTGCAAAAATATTGTTGTTACCAACTTTGCAGTCGTGGGCTATATGACAAGATCCCATTATAAGATTGTTATCACCAATAACCTGATTATACATACACAACCCAAAAAAGTATTAGTCTAAGAAGTCATTCGGTAAATACTAGAACAAAACAAAGGATGCATAATCAAACCGTCTTGTCACTTGGCTTGGAAGATCGGTGGATAGACGCATGCTCTCTTACATTGTTGTTGGCACCTATCTCAAGGAAGCACTCACTCCCTGGCTAAAACAAATGGGCAAATGATTACTACATTTTGCGAACTTAGTTAAAGCTGATATAATGCAAAATTTTAAGTATGACTGCAACGTCTATGTGTTTATCCCGCAAATGTTGAGTCAGCGGTGTAGACAATATATCATCATCGCTCAAATTTTAACTTAAAAGAAAAAACTTAGCCTTCTTCATGTAGTAATAATATCTTTATCATGACAACAGAAATCAGAAAAAGAAGACTGAAAAAAGTGATGACGTTCGAGAGGCATCAGGCCAAGAGTTACTTCTAGCTGATGAAGCAGCCAGTAAGAAGAATAAGCAAAAATTAATCTATGAGATAGATCAAACAGAGGCATGAGTCATGATTGAATGATTACACTTAAATCAACAGAGGGCAAATATTTTCAGAATTATTGAGACTCATGCATGCTAAGGGAAAAACTACGGAGAAGAAACCTCATTTTTTTTCTTGTTATAAAGAGGCAAACAGTGTGACTAGACTTTTGAGATCCACAAAATGTATAAAGTTCAAAACAGCATTCAATGCATGCCATCAAAAGGCAAGTGGTAAAATAAGGAGAAAGGTGCAAACTTAGATACATATACATAGCCTTTCAATAGTGTGAATAACAGCATTAGCAACACAACTTGGGAAAGATCACAATTTTACAGCATAACTAGCTGAAGATCATAATGAAAAAAAATTACATGTGGCTGATGAAAACTCACAATATATTTCATGTCTTGGCATTTATTTCCAACAACGGCATGATGACCTATAGTATTGTTGCATCCAATGACCGTATGGCCAGGAAGATCATCACCAACCACAGCACCACTGCCATATAAAACAAAAGGATTATGAAGGCCACAAAGAGACAGGCACGGACACAGACTGCTTATCAATTAGTGTAAAGAATGTGAAGATGTTAAACTCACACCATCAAGGTACAACTATCCCCCAATACTGTATTTCCAAAGACATGGCTCCCGGGGTACAGCTGACAAGAATTACCCAGCTTCGCCGAAGGTCCAACAGTACAAAAGGGACCAATAGAAACACCCTACACAAACAAACAAACAACATAACACACTTTCTCATCTCCAAGCAACATACAAAATCTCAATTGACAGATTAGGCTCGAAACAAACATCAGAACCACATCATCACAATCAAGATCACATTTTTAACAGAAAATCAATCCATAAGAACAGTAATTTAAGTAAATATTTCTGATCAACTTGCAAATTTAAATTCTTTTTCCCCTACAAAGTTGATATTGTAACCAATAAAAGGGAGTGAAAAGTGAAAACCTGGCCTAAGGTGGCATTGGGGTGAACAAGTGCAGAGGGATGTATGAAGGTGGGAAGTTCGTGTGGAGGTGGGTCTCCTTCTTCTCCGGGGCTGAGTTTATCTTCGCCGGAAAAGTCTGCAAATTCACAAGACTACACAGAGTCAAAGCATAGCATAAACACCTTCCACCAATGCAGGAAGAAAAAGAAAGGGATGCACTTACTGGGAAGAGAAGAGAAAGGGAATCGCCGGAGAGAGAAGGTTCCGGTGATAACTACGGCCACCGACCGGCGTAGGGCGGGGAGTGGAGGCATGCCTCCGGCAGTCGGGAAAATGAACGCGCTGCCACTTTGGGGTACACGTGCGCCTTACGATTACTCCTTCCTTCCCGTATTTGTTAGAGCCTTAATTTCCTTTTTTTTCTGAAACAAATTAAAATACAATTATTATTAAATTAATCATTCTGATTTTTCATTGAGTCTGTTTCTTGGAAAACGATATTTTCATAAGTTGTGTAGAGACCAAAATTTAAATTACAAATTAGAAGAAATCAAAATAAAATTTTCGAGTTGCATTAATCGGGTCATAAACGTATAACCAATACACATTACATATTAAATTTTTAATACTGCAATTTAAAACCTTCTACCTTTCTATAATTCTAATTTAACCCCATTTTTTCATATCTCTATGGGAATGCACTCTTTCCCAAAATTTTACCTTTTTTACCGCACAAAGTCTTGTTTAAAATCGTATAACCATTAAATGAACACATAATTTTCCCCAGACTGTGCCTTTTTTATTGAACAAAGTCTTGTTTAAAATTGCATAACCATTAAATGAACACGTAGTTTTTTCAGACAGTCTAAATCTTAGGCAGAGACCATTATGCAATTATTATACATTTTAATTGGGATGGATTTTTTTTAAACTACTCAAAAAGTGGAAGGTTTCTTGTGTAAATATAATAACTTTGGTACATACGTAACATCTGAAGTTAATTTCATTTTTTTCGTCTCTTCATTTTCTACTCTTCTCTTCCCCAGCCAGAAACGGCCACAAATCCATTTTTTTGCGATTTAGATCCGCCTCTGCCCTAGTTGTACTTCAGCAGTGACGAGCACGCTATTGAATCGATGATGGACAAGATCGCCAAGAAAATCCACTACCACCACTCCTCATCTTCCTCTTCGGATTCCGATGACCAGAAGGCTAAGAAGCCGGCGGTTTTCGTCAAGAACAAGATCTACCACTATAAAAAACAACACCATTTACCTCGATTTTGCAGGGGGTTTTACTTCGGTATTAAGCCATAAAAAATCGAGGTGAATCTGGCCGCAATAAAAAGTGTGTTTTTTTACCTCGGTTCAAAACCTAGGTAAAAATATTTGTTACCTTGATTTTGGCTCGAAAGAACCGAGGTAAATATTCATGAGTCGATAACACCACCGATGAACAAGCATCGTCGGGTGATCTGCATAGGCGGTCGATTATAATGCGTTATTCATGCTAGGCCTAGATGCCTAGCCTAGATGGCCTTGGTTACTCTATTTAATCCCCATTATAATATCCATTGGGTAATAACCATTGGGTCGGACAAAGAAAGAGTTCAGTACTTGCATCACAAGCAAACAAAAAAGTTGCCAAATCTATTATCCTATATAAAGGAGAGAGGTAACACTGTATACTCAACAATTCATTCCTAATTCTACATACACTTTCTAACTTGACCGTCAGAGACTCTTCTACCCGGACAACTCCGGGGGCTTTGTCTTGCAGATTAGCTAAAGAAGCGGCAGATACATTGGCGATGGTTTGGGGCGCATCAAGTTGGCACGCTAGGTGGGACAGTTTGTCAGATCTACAAATTTCGTTGTTCGTGTTCGCTTCTACAACAAGCACATTGTGTAGAAGTGAACGAGTCATAGGTAGAACCTTAGATACCGGTGAGGAAGTGCAATCTCCTTAGCGGGGAAGAAAATGGGGAAAAGGCAAGAAAATGCAGTCCAACACCCCCAGTCCCTTCAAGTATCGGGAACAGACCTCCGGTGGCAGTCACTTACCATATCCCAACGACGACAATGCCAGAGAGGTTTCAGGTTGAGGTTTCTATGCCCTCCAGGCGAATAGAGGTTAGTGCTAAGCCTTGGGTCGAAGGCTTCAGAGTTCCTGCTTCGCAAAGCCAAGTGTATCATGTTTCGGCAGATTCGCAGATGGGTGTGGCTGCAGGCACCGCTCGAACCACCCAAGGCGCGAATAGTGTACCTTCCTTGTCCCAAAAAGACCTGGTGCAACTGGTTTAAACCCTTCAATCTGCTGGTTAGTAGATGGACCCCCGATGCTCTACTAGAGAATGATCCAACAGGAGATATCACCCCCATTCTCGACGCCCCTAACGGTGCAGTTGAGATTCCAGCTACAGGCCACCCCGAAAGCATCCTAGCCAGCAAATATGGAAATAGGTGTGCAGGATTGACCTTAACCAACGTTCCCCAGGTTGGGTCAGACACTGGCATATTCGATGCCCATTTTAACCCCTCACATGCCAAACCAGGTGATCCCTCACCCACCGGCCTGGCTAACGGGGCGCTACCCAGGTTATGAAAACCAAATGCGTTCATGGCCTTGACCTGAGATCCCCTCATATGACCCTTATCACCATGGGAACCAACAACTGTATCACAGTTGTGCCATGGAAGGACCGTGGCCTAGATGCATGGCTTCGAACCCCCAGTATTAGATCCCCAGCATGAATGCTTCTTTTCTGCCAAGCCATTACGGAGATCCACAAATGGAAGGCGAGTCGAGTGATGCCCTCGCAAGGGAGTTGGATAGGTTGATTGGGCCCTCGGGCCATGTCGCAGCTTCCCCTTTTAGTTTAGTGATCATGGTGACTCGATGGCCTAGTGATGTAAAACCACCAGAGGGGCTCCCCACGTATAGCGGAGACATGAACCCCTGCAAGTTCATATAGACCTTGCTCAGTCTGATGAATTTGAGGGACTTCAATGACTAGCTGACGTGTAAACTAGTTGGGAGCTACCTTCGAGGGAAAGCTCAAGAGTGGTTCAATAAACTAGGCAAGGGATCTCTGCATTCCTACATAGATTTTGGAAGGGTCGTGCTGAGCCAATTATTCAAAAAAATCACTAAAACCTTGATCGAACTTTACCAAAGTAAGAAGATGTTCGAGGAATCGACGGAAGCATTCTACCATTGATATGTGGATGAAAGCCTTGTGTAATTAACCGTACTGAGGACAGGGTGATCCTTGGCTATATGAACGAAATGTCCAACCTCGACCTATACAAAAAGCTGGTCTTGAAGACACTGGAAACTCTGCAAAATCTGCAAGAAATCTCGGAACAATATTCAAAAATTGAGGAGGCTATGAAGCGGAAAAGAGAGTGGAATAGGTGGGGGTGAAAAGAGTTCGAAGGCCTCAGAGTCAAAATCAAAAATGCTGGAGGCCTCGAACAGTAGTAAAATTCATCCCCCTAACCAAGTCACATAAGGATATACGCTACATCCACAAGGGGTTATTTCGGGCTCCCCCTCTTGGCAAGGACCTTCCTGGAGAGAGAATTCGCCCAAGTTCTGCGATCATCACAAGGAGTGTAGCCATGATACAAATAAGTGTATCCATCTAAAAAGGGAAATTGACAGATGTGTAAAAGAGGGTTTACTTCTGGACTGCGTCGAAAGACCTAAGGGAAGAGGATCCTTAAAAGGAAAAGGAGGTCATCGCAACTGGAAACCCTACAAAAATGGATATAATTGAGGCGGTCAATACCAGCAAGGAAACAACTGGAATCAAGCTAAAAATTAGACGAGTGAAAATGGCAGACCCGACCAAGAGCTCGAGCAGATAGAAATTGGGGTGATGGGTCCAATAGAGTAATCAATTTAATCAATGGGGTGGGGAGTGACCAGTCCTCGAACACCATCATCAAAGCCCAATCCCGGTATCTGCTCCCTGGAGAGCCCAACAAGAAAATATAATAACTCGAGGAAGTCATAACTTTCTCAGAAGCAGACCCGGTACCTAGTTGAACCTCGCATACGGACCCGATGGTGATCCATGCTACAATCGGAGATTTCTATGTCAAAAAGGTGTTCGTAGACGATGGCAGCAGAGTAGAAGTGATGTTCGGAAACTGCTTTGATCAACTGGGACTAGGGCATGAAAGTTTGAGGAGAATGACTTCGCCCCTATTTAGCTTTACTGGGAAAACGGTGATCTCCCTGGGAGTTATAAACCTCTTAGTTAAGGTAGCAGATGGAGATAAATAAGTGACCACCGGCTGCAGCTTTGTCGTGATCGATGTCATTTCCCTCTACAATGTGATAATGGGAAGGCCCTGGATGTTCCAGGCTCGAGCTATATGGTCTCACTACCACTTATTGAGTAAATTCCCCAAAAAGAAGGGGATAGCAGACATTAGGGAGGATCTTTCGGTAGCTAGAAGTTGTTTGGAAATTTCCCTAAAGAAAGCGAAGAAGAGGGATAGAGTGGCATCGATTAATAGAGAAGTCATACTCATGGACACCAAACCGCTTGCTGTTAGATCATATGGAACGGTGGCCGTGGGAAATATAATACCACCTGCAACGAGAGAAAAGCTAAAGGATCTCCTTGATGACCATGCGGCTATATTTTTGTGGAGCACGATCGACCTCACAAGAGTGCCCAAGTAGTTGATGGTTCACAGGCTGAAAGTCGACCCCTCCCAAAAGCCCGTCAAGCAGAAGAGAAGGTCGTTCACCCTGAAAGAGTTGAATCCATAAAGGAGGAAGTCAGAAATTTCTGTGAGCGGAGGTCATCGAAGAGGTGTTCTACCCATAATGGCTAGAAAACCCTATTATGGTCTCCAAGCACGATGCCACTTGGAGAATGTGCATAGATTTCACTGATCTAAACAAAAGTTGTCCAAAAGATAGCTACCACATGCCTTCCATTAACATGGTGGTCAAAGCAATATCAGGATTCGAGGTTCTAGCTTTCTTTGATGCCCATAAAGGCTACCACCAGATATTTATGGCGGAGGAGAAAAACAAAAAAACATCATTCGTCACAGACTTAGGGACATTTTGTTATAAAAAAAAATTCCATTCTGCTTTAAAAATGCAGGGGCAACTTACCAAAGGTTGGTCAACAAGCTTTCGAAAAATAGATAGGTGGAAACATGGAAATATACGTGGATGATATGGTAGTCAAAAGCAAGGACTACGACCAATTCTTGCTAGATCTCGAAGAAACCTTCCAAAGAATCTGAAGCGCAAACCTGAAGTTGAACCCATCTAAGTGTGTGATCGGAGCAAGAGCAGGAAAGTTCTTAGGATTCATGGTCTCGAAAAAGAGGATCGATGTGAACCCAGAGAAAGTTGAAGCTTTGATAAGCATGAAGCCCCCTCGAACAGTCAAGGACGTCCAAAGACTTATAGGATCACTAGTTGTGCTCAGTCAATTTCTCTCTAAAAGTGCCAAAAAACACATACCCTTTTTTGAGGTGATTCGAAAGGTTAGAAAATTTGAATAGACTCAAGAGTGTGACCAAGCTTTTAGAGACTTAAAAGAACACCTCTGAAGCTTACCCACCCTCTTGAAGCCGAAGAAGGGGGATATTTATACTTGTACATCTTGGCTTTCCCCTTGGCAATAAGTGCGGTCCTTGTGAAAGAAAAGGAAAATATGCTGCATCCTATTTACTTTGTAAGTAGGTCATTGCATGGCCCTATAACGCGGTACACTGCCCCTCAAAAAGTTAATATTGGCTCTGGTTCATGCGAAAAGATAGCTCCGGCCGTACTTTCAGAGCTATAAGATCATCCTGCTCACAAGTAATCCAATCAGATAGGTGCTCCTAAATCCGGAGGCCTCGGGGAAAATGATGAAATGGACAATCAAACTGAATGAACATAACATCTGGTTCCGCCCGAGAATAGCTATCAAGGGTAAAGTCTTGGCAAATTTCATCGTTAAAATCACAGAATAAATTGCAATTGATAATGAGAAAGAGTTCGAGGAAATGTGGCAGCTATATGTCGATGGGTCATAACATTCGGGAGGAAGTGGGGTCTGGGTCCTGCTCACAATCCCCGAGAAAAAAAACTATCCCTTCGCTTTGTACTTTAACTTTAAGGCCACAAATAATGAGGCAAAATATGACTCACTGATCACAGGACTTTGACTTGCCAAATACTTGGGGGCTCTAAGTCTAGAAATTTATAGTGATTCCCAAATCGTGGTCCAGTAAGTCAAGGGAGAATATGAGCCTAGGGAGAGGAGCTTTTCAGCGCTATTTGGAGGTGGTAAAGCCTCTCCTCCAACATTTCCACCGTTACACCCCTGATGCAAGTCCCTCGAGAAAAGAATCACAAAGACGATGCCTTGAACAAGATGGATTTATCAGCTTAAACATGCAGTCTCAGGGGCACTTGATGGTGGTAAAGCTGAGCAAATGCAACTTCAAAAAAGAAACAACAATAATGATGGTAGAGGAACAAAAAATCGTAGATAACACTTATCTTGAATACCTTCGAGATGGTACCCTTCTAGAGGATGCCATTGAAGCAAGGAAAATTAGACTGAAAGCTCCTAAGTTTGTAATCCATGAGGATGTGCTCTATCGATGAGGTTATCTGCAGCCACTTCTTCGATACGTAGCACCCCATGAAGTTGATTATTTAATCCACGAGACCCAAGATGAAGCGTGAGGAAGACACTAGGGGGCCCAATCGATAGCCAAAAAAACTCCTTCTAGCAGAATATTACTGGCCCAAGATGTTCAATGAAGTTAACAACCACATCCAATATTGCCATCAGTGCCAGAGGCATGCACCAATCACTTATATTCCCCAAAATCAAATGATGAACATAAATAGCTCATGGCCAGTTGACGAATGGGAAATCCACTTGGTAGGCCCCTTTCTAGAAACCCGAGGCCACTTTCAATACATTATCGTGGTTGTAGACTACTTCACGAAGTGGGTCGAGGCCGAAGCCTTAATCGGCATAAAAGGAAATGCGGTGATTGGAAGAACATCATTTGTCATTTTGGGATCCCTCAATCCGTCATAACTGACAACAGAACCCAGTTTGTTAGTGACCCATTAAAAAGATGGTGTAAAGAATACAAGATCCGCCAGAGGGTTACCAGCGTATACCACCCCAAGCCAATGGGCAGGTGGACGTTACAAACCGGACCATCGTCAATGGCATCAGGTCGAGGCTCGAAGGGGCAGGGGGAAATTGGATCAACGAATTGCCCAACATGCTTTGGTCATATCAAACGACAGAATCCTCTGCCATAGGTGAAACTCTGAATGGCCTGTACAGCGGTTCGTAGGTGGTAATTCTCGATGAGATAAAGCTTCCTACCTTCCGAAGGTTTGCTACCAGCAATGAAAACTAAGAGGTCAATGATGAGCAGCGCCGGCTAGATCTGGATCTTCTCGAGGAAAAAAAAGAAAGGGCATCCTTCCACAAAGCCAATGTGAAGGAAAATATCAAGCGGTATCATGACCGGAGGGTCCAAAAAATTCAATTCTCCCTAGGGAAAATGTAAAAATCTGAAGGGAAGCAGAAGACAAACTGGAAGCAATCTTGAAGAACCCTACCTAGTCATCGAAGCATACCCCGGAGGCAGCTATATGCTGGAAACACCCCAAGGTGAGTCGATTCCTTGCAAATGGAATGTCTCAAATGTTAGGAGGTACTACTTTCCTAAATCTTAGTAGATTTTTTAAGTTCTGGGAGTAGCTCACTCGAAAATAGCTATAGGCTAAGGAATACCTTCTACGGCTCACCCGAAAATAGCTATAGGCCAAGGAATACCTTCGATGGAAATATTTGTCGTAAGTTAATAGGAATTCCCAATTCCCATCACCTATCTATTGAAGTGTGTTTCTTTAAACTATTCCAATTTTTCTACTAAGTACTAAAACACACAATTTTTAAACTCCGCAGCCTGTCGAGTGTTCGGGGTCAAAATCCCTTTTACGTGTATGAGCGCTAAGGATAAAAACCTTGTGAAAAACTCGAAAGGCCTCTGCGGCCCATCGAGAGCTCGAGGTCAAAATCTCTCTTACATGTAGAGCGCTAAGGATAAAAACCCTTGTAAATTCTCCAAGGCCCCCCAACAGCCTGTCAAACGCTCGGGGTCGAAATCCCCTTCGCATACATGAGCTCCCAAGGGATAAAGACCCTCATAAATGCTCGAAGGCCCCTAATGGCCTGTCAAATGCCCAGGGTCGAAATTCCCTTCGCATACATGAGCGCCCAAGAGATAAAAACCCTTGTAAATACTCGAAGGCCCCCAACGGCCTATCGAGCGCTCGGAGTCAAAATTACCTTTTCACATGTATATAGCACCTAAGGACAAAATCCTTGTAAATACCCTAAAGGCCTTTGTGGCCAGTCAAGCATTATGGGAATTCAGTTCCTTAGAAAATATAGGGGGGGATACCTAACCAAGCTAAAAGAGTGGAGCGCCCTGAGAAGTATACAGCTACCCGCTCAGTAAAGCAAAAGGTTAGTATTTTATTATTGTCATACAAAGTGCCACAATGGCTTACAAGTGAGGGGATTGAGTCCCCAGCGTACATTCAAGAAAAGGGTACAACATTACAATACAACAAACAATTATTTACCCTACATACGCTAAAAATATAAGGGATGAGTAGTTCTTCCTAGGGGATGGAAGGGTCATCCATAACTTCAGACTTAATGGGGGCGATGGCCATTAAGAAATCCTTAATCAGATTCGGTACCTCTCTGTCCAAACTAGCAGTCCCTTGCACCTGGGAAGAGCTTGATGGTCCCGCCACCGATTGTTTGGGCCTTCAAAATAATGGAATTATCTCAGGATCTTCATCCTCCCCTATTATCTTGATTGTTCTGCAGGAGAAGTCCCCTCGAATATTGATCGGAACACTCCCACGACTGGTGCTATCAGAGAGGGGCCCTTTCTGGGCTGGTACAGATTTTGTGCGCCCCTGATTGGCTTCCGAACTTGGGGGTCTCACCCCTTGTGTAGAGCCGACTAGCTGAGGGGCAGCCATGGAAGATGCCCGTCTTTCCGGGTTCAAGGTCGGACCAAAACGAGAAAACACAGAACCGCTCTTTGTACAAGGTCTGGAAGAACGCGGGGCCTAGGAGCTCGAAGGCGTGCTTTTCTTTTTCCCTTAGATTTATATTTCTGAAGGGCTCGAGAACTCAAAGCCCCTATCTTCTATTTTCTTATCTCATCCAGTCATCCTTCGGCCTTATCATAAGCTTCGTCGTACTTTGGATGCTTATCGAGCTCTTTACACTTCATGATGTCCACAGTCTCTTGGAGGTATGCCCCGAAATTTTCAATTAGAGTGGGCACCCCATACCAAGCTGAAGAAAGTAGGATTGAATGCTATCTTAATAGGCCTTAAATGTGTTTTGATGCTCTTTATCATCTTCTTCTAGCATATCCCTTTCTTGATAAGCAACTAAACACAACTGCTCAGTCTGCTTAACTGATTGCTCTAAAGGCTCCACTCGAGCTTAAAACTCATAACTCATAATCTTCCAGCCCTCGAGCCCAGAGGTGTTCTCCCGAACGACATCACGAAGAACTTTGGCGTCTACTAAATGCTTCTGAGCTCTGCGGTTGTAATGTACTATATCCGCATGGGTTCTCGAGGAAGACTCCTTCCCAGATAATTTAAAAGCCTTAGCTGAACTCAGCCATTCTAGAATCGAGTTAAACCTAGCGTCGATGGTGATCTCAGTAAGAATTTGGTTGTGCTGCTTGAGGAGGAGCTTATGGTCATCGACCAAGCCATCTCTGGCGGTAGCCAAACTGTCCCTTTCTTCCCTTAGGCGGCTTACGTCGTTGGGAAGATCCTTCTGCATTTCGTGCTGGCCACTCCACCACAATGCTAACTCTTCCTTAGAGGCTCGAAGTTCATCTTTGAGGTGGAGGGATCGACACCAGTCACTCGGCGGCAATTCAATGGTCACACACCAACTCCTCTATTTCTTGATACCACTTCTTCATCACTTTTAAGAAGATGTCGAAGAGAGACCCCTTTTGAGAGTAAGGGAGCAGTAGGGAACCAGAGATAAAATCTACAAGAAAGTAGAAAAAACACACAAGTAAGAAAAATGACCTTCATTAATAATAGAGAAAAGTGCAGATATAACCCTACATAATTGATGAAAGTGCACATATAACCCCGGTATAATTGAAAGTGCAAATGTAACCCTAGATAATGAGTGAAAGTGAAAATTTAACATTTTCCGGCAACTTTTAGCTGGAATTTATTGAAAAGACATTTTTGTCCTTCTGAAGAAAAATTTTAAAACAAAAGGATAGGAAATGACTTTATTGCCCTTAGCATCATTAATACCGCTAGACCAGATAGGGTTATATATGCACATTGTGAAAACTAATAGGGTTATATCTGCACATTTCTAAAACTTATAGGGTTATATCACCACGTTCGTAAAAAGTGTAAGGTTATATCAGCACATATTATAAAAGCAAAACTCATCAACATTAAAAACCCCATGTCAAAAAACACAATAAAATAACAACAACGCACAGAACACAAAAGGTCATAAAATCATCAATCCAAACTAAACTCAACAAAATAAAATAAACAAAATATCATCAAAATTCTTATATTTTATACCATATATACCGCATTTTTCTATTCATGTGACGGGAAGCAAAAGAAAATCAAAGAATAAACAAAATATGATCAAAATCCTTTGATTTTCTTTTGCTTCCCGTCACACGAATAGAAAAATGCAGTATATATGGTATAAAATATAAGGACTTAGCTGATTTTTTGTTTATCTTGTTGAGTTTAGTTAGCATTGATAATTGTATGACTTTGGTGTTCTGAGCATGGTTGTTATTTTGTTCTGTTTTTTGACACAAGATTTTTAATGTTGATGAGTTTTGCTTTTATAATATGTGGTGATATAACCCTACATTTTTTACGAATGTGCTGATATAACCCTATAAGTTTTAGGAATGTGCAAATATAACACTATCAGTTTTCATAATGTGCCGATATAACCCTACCTGGTCCGGCGGCGGTCCGGCGACCGGTAAGGGTATAATTGCCCACCCAAATTCAGATTTTGGTTCAAGGGCATTTTTGGGGAGTCAACGTCAGAAAAATGCGGTCAATGCCGGATTTCTAACCAGAAATTTATATTTGCACTTTTATCAATTAGTTAGGATTATATTTGCATTAAAAATTATTAGGGCTATATCTACACTTTCTCAAATATTTAAATTACCCTTTTAAACATTTAAGGACGATGCCCACCTCTCCAGAACCAAAGTACACCAAACTTGCGCCTTTTTACACACACACACACACCAATACCAATTGCAATCCCAATCCACCCGTTGTAGAAATTAGGGTTCTTGCTGACCTAACCCTTTGATTCCCCATCTGGGTTTCGTCTCCAAATCACGAAGGTAATGTCTTTTTACCCGGCTTAATTGTAAAGTTCGTTACTTTTCTTTGATATCTTTAATTCTTCATTTATTTTTACACAATGTTCAATGCATGTGAAAAAGGAAGTGATCACTGATTAAGGGTATCTTTTCTTTCTTGATTTATTTGCAGAATTGATTATCGGAGCATCTGTTGGTTTGCCGAGTTGGGATTTATTTTATCAGGTTGAAAACTACGTCGTTTTTAATGTGATTTCTTGTTCTGGCGATGAGGAAGAAGAGAAAAGGGAGTGAGTTCTTAGAATCCCTGAAAGATGAAGTTTTTGAAGGAGCCCGTGATCTGGATTCCTCCATGTCGAATCGAAAGGCACATTATTCTTTAGAGGATTATTCTAGGTTGAAGAAGAAGTGTAAGGAGGATTGTGGTCATAGTGGAGGAGTGGGAAGTAGTGTCATTGTGAAGTCATGTAAAAGTACGGGTAGGAGGATTGCTGCCACTGCTCCGCCATTTGGGACTTCATCGTCTG
>JAULKM010004458.1:0-15195 GCA_032355605.1 Rubia tinctorum | reverse complement strand
CTATCTACTTAGTTGTATTTAGTAAGCATATTGGGCTTATAAATGTATTTTTGAGAGGTACGGCGACGACTTCCCAGGGGAAATTAGAATTGGACATTAAAAATTCAATTTATCATCCCCGTAGATACCATTCTTACCAAGCTATTGATGTTGTTAATGATATAGAGAAAGATGTGTTTGAGCCCAATGATGATAGTTCCTTGATATTTTCCATAGATGATGTTTTAAATGATGCTTTGATTGCAAATATTTTTAGTACTACCTTGAAGGAAAGCAACAGTAATGACGATGCTCCCTGGAAAGTAACATCCAACACCCTTCGTGTGTCCATAAGAAAGCCAATAAAAATTGGTTTCCCACTTTCTAGTGTGAAGTCGGTGGTAAAGTGTAAACCACCACCGAAAGTTCTTACATGTTCAGCTCTTAGACAAGGAGCCGATCTTCTATTCAATTTTAATTACCATGGAACAAAAAAAGGAGTTATTGGGAATGTTAAAGGAGCGTGAAAAAACCCTAGGCTATGTGTGGCGAGTTATGTTGGGAGATGATGTAGATCGCAAAAGTTTGTCTCAGATCGAGGAAAAGAGAATGATCTCCTTGGTCCATTTTGTGAATAAATACAATTATGGGAATAAGTCATGGTAATTATTTGTAGCAAATAGCTCTTTTGAAATACCTCTTTTGAGAACATTTCTAATTAAAATAAATTTTGAAAAAAAGAATAGAAATAATCCCGCTAGGTTGAAAACCCAAGAGGGAAACTTGGGCAAATTTTGGAGGCCATGATAGGTTGAAACCCTGATATGGAGACCTATGCCAAAATGAGAGGCCAAATGGTGTTGAAAGTTGAGGGTGAGCAAAGAAAAAAAAAGTGTGAAGCTAGGATGAAACCCGAAAGGGCTCCTTGGCAAAATGAGAGACATTGAAACATTCTATGCTTTTCTTAGTTTGTCCATTTGGTAGATTCTTTTAGATAGTTAGATAGTTTCACACTTTTATTTTATACCTCGCCTTTGATTGGCATGTTGGCTGTTTAGATTATCTTAGTATTTGGGATATGAGCATGTGAGAGATTCTTATGTGTTTGGGGTTAGGGTAGTCAAGGAATAAAATGTTCGGTGTTTTGAGAAAATCTTTGCAAGATAGTCAAATGCATATATTTTCCAAAACATTTAACATCTCATTTGTTATGTTTTTATTGGAAGATTGCTAGATTTAGCTAGGTTTACATTTTAAGGGGTTTAGTTAACCCTTTAAGGTTTTCGTATCTAAATCCTTCATTTTGTAACCTATTTTGAGCCTAATCGATTTTTGGTCCTTACGAGTATCTAGATTATTTTAGTGAAGGGAATTCACATGGTTGGTAGAATATTGAAGGCCACGAGTCAAAACATGATATATGATATAAGGGTCGAAGATGGAAGACAATGAAGCGGATGGATTATGACCCAGATGCTTGCACCAAGTTCTTAGAACGATCCGAGAAAAAATGGCCTCCAAGGGAAGTATCATTGGATTCATCTTCTTGAGCACTATAAACACGAACTTCCAAATAAAATAAGTTGTAGCAATGCAAAGAAGTTAATGAAAAGAGAAACCGCACGGGCGCGAACCCTAGCTCCCAAAACAAAAGGGGAAAAGTAGGTGTTGGAAGCAAAAAAAGCATAGCCGATGGGATCGATTGCGTTACCGCGAGCTTCTGCTACATTTTTTACTTTTTCTTGACCAAATTAGACTAAAATTGCCTCTACCTTATCCCCACTTCATATATTTCTTCTCTTGGCTGAAAAACTTCCTCTCCAAACCCTAGGCTTTTTTTTTAATCTCTTCTCTCTTTGGTTTCGTATAAATGTTTCCATGAATGTTAGTATAATTTGTATTAGCTAATTTATCACTTGGGAGCAATTGATTGAAACTTTTAAACCCATGTAATGAATATCTCTATTTCACTTTTTCATTAATATTTCTTGTTGACCATTTGTTGTGATATTAATGTTGATGTTTACTTCATTTATTCTATGGTATATTTGAAAATATGAAGTGTTTTTTATTTAGTTCTAGGATGTTAGGAAAGTGTACAATTTCTTATCTCTTTGGCATGAAAATCCAAGAACATGGAATTAGAACTTCTTATTGCGTAAATGATGTCAATCTTGCTAGATGAGTATGTTAATGAGGTTTATGATCATATTAATCCTAAGGTAGCCCTAAAAGGTAGAATCTTGAATGTTGATTGTTGTACATAAATCCTAATAAAGCCTTTGTTTAGTTAAAATGCTAGGCATTTTGTAGAAGTCTTGTAGTTGTTGTCAAATCTATTGTTCTTTGTGTGTGATGTCATTAATGAAATAATTTAAGATGGTGTTTGTCTAGAGAGATCATTAACGATCTTTGAAAATAGTCATTGATCAATCTTGTGAATTACTCTTAAGAAGAAAGGAATTTTTATCTTCAAAATGGAAGTGATAGCATTCACCGTAGGCAATTAATTTGAAGAATGAGTCATTATTTAATGATATATAAGAGGTTTTCAAGTGGGAATCAATTTCCTCCAAGGCTTAGTTATTTGTGATTTTTACCATCTTTTCTTAGTTGTTGCATGATTAGCATAATTACCTTTATATGCTAGTTGTCTTGTATTTATTTTCATAACTTAGGAAAAACCAACCCCACCAACTTTACTTTCTTTTATATATCCTTATATAACTATATCTATGCTTATATTCACCTTATATGCATGAACCCTTAAAATCTCTCTTCTTCGTGGAAGACACCTATTTGTCATTATGTACTTAAATGTATTTAGGAAGCACTTTAGGGCTCTAAATTACAAATTTGAGAGGTACGACGATGACCTCCCCCTCTCAGCAACATGATCAAGGAACTCATTCAAACCCTCACTATCACAAGTCATGCAAGGGTCATCATGTTGATCAAGTTCATAATCCTCTAGGGTTATTGTTCCCAAATGAAAATTCTATTTTAGTCCTTGGTGTTTTCAGGAAAGGTGTCTCCAATAATATTGGGGGTGCACCACCATCATGCAATACATGAAGGGTATAAAATTTCATCGGAAACACTAAATTCCGTACCCTAACCATGACACCCTTGACTATACCTCTAGTACTAGTTTCTGAATGATTGGCTAGTTGGACAATAACCCTAATGTCTCTAACCTCACCTATGTTAAGTTTCGATAATGTATCTAACCTCACATTGATAGATGCACCCAAATCAATCATATCATTACCACCAATTTACCACCAACGAAAATAGGGATCGAAAACACTTTGGGGTCATCACACTTTTTAGCTATGTTCTTATGCGCTCATCTGGCTACTGCCCCTATTTTGAATTGACCTACTTTCATAGTTAATTTGATTCTTCTTTTAGTGCATAGATTTTTCAAAACCTAACCAAAAGAGGGAACTTGCTCAATTACATCAAGAATAAAAATGCTAACCTCGATCTTCTCAAAGACTTTTTGAATATGTGGTTCATTGGTATCAACCTTTTTCAGGGGTGGGGAGATTCTTTGAGGGATCCTCTTCAACAACAATATCTTGTTCTTCAAAGTTTTTCTTGTTGCTTTCCACAATCAAATCATCTTCTTGCACACTTTCTTTCTCAGCCCCGAGTACCTCCTTTATGCTTTTCAACTTCAAAGTGCAAATAATCAGTGGCTTTACTTTAGGTTGGGAAGAAAACTTTCTGGATTCCCTAACCTTAAGTCGGCTCATCAAAGTGGCGAGATGGCCAACTTGGACTAAAATATTATTGATACTCAAAAAGGCTCTAGTGCCAATCCTCAATATATGTCCTTATCCTCTCTGCTTAAACATTAGTCTTGTTTTCCAATTGAGCTATTGCATCTAGGATCTCCTCCCGGTCTGACTTGTATAAAGAGGCATTATTGTTAGAGGGCCTTTATCTCCTCCATTAGGGTTGAGGTTAAAGTTTTCCGCCTCGGTTGTACCCTTGATTCTCTTTGCGCCAAAAGAAGTAGGGGTGATCGCAGTATCGAGGATTAAAGGTATTTGTGCAGGGGTTTTGTCTATGTATGTTTTTGTTCCCCCAGAACTCTTGTTTTTCCCCTAGAAAATTTCCACTTTCCACCATTGACGTCCAAAGCCTTCACTTCTTCAAAGTCTTCAACCACTTTTGGCCAAGTGGTTATTGGATGATCAAGATACAAATGCCAAACACCTTAACTTGTTGAGCTCTCCCTTTCATAAATTCTTTCATCATCAAGGAAAGTTCTTGAACTTGCTCTTACGAATTAGGATAGTGAGCGGACACATCTAATGTATTCTTACGGCCTCAGGTGCAAAATATTCTCGTCTCGTTGGCTATTTCTTTGAATAATACAATTTCACCCTTGGGGCTCTTGTTGGCTATGAATTCATTGCACGTCTCATTGAACATTCTCATATTCTCTTCACAAAGACCTTCGAAGAAGTAGTACACCAAATCACCTTCTTTAAATGGATGGTAGGGGAAACTTGCCAAAAATTTCTTCAACCTTCCCAATACTCAAAAAGGGATTCATTCACCATTTTTTAAATGTTGGAAAGCTGCTTCTTTAGACCCACAAACTTGAAAGCTGGAAATGCCATTTCAAGGAACCTTCGCTTCATGTCATTCCAAGATGTGATACACCCTGATGGAAGACAATATAGCCAATCCTTAGCTCCGTCCTGCATTAGGAAGGGAAAGGACCTCAAGTTGTAATCTTCTTCTGAAACTCCGGCAGGTTCATGTTGGTGCATACTAGGTGAAACTCTGAGAAATGATTGTTCATGTCTTCACCGGCCATCCCATGGAAGGTAGGTAGGATTTGGATCATGCCTTCTTTCAACTCATAAGTCACAGTCGATGGAAAATGTAGGAAACAATAAATAGGGGTTGATTCTCCTAGTTCGGAGCCATCAACTCACTAAGTGTACGATTGTCCTCCACTATCTCTACAGTCCTCAACTACTACAGTAGGTCCTTGTGGAAAATCTACCCTAGCTCTCCTCCTTTTCCTTCTTCGACCACTTGCGTTATCTTGTAGTTAGTGTAAAGTTCCTAATTTTGTGGTACGAGTGCGTACCATAAACTAGAAACTAGATAATACCAAACCAAAGACAAACACTAGCAAAAGGATTATGAGTAAGTGGCATAGCCATCACAAAGGCTCAACAGCAAAAGCAACACAACTACTAAGTAAAACAAAAACAAAGACATTAACTACTTAACCAATAGCTATGCATGTTAAAAATTATTTTTTAGACTACCATCCTCTATAACAACGCCAAAATTGGATCCATGCTCTGCGGGGTCATCGAAAAATTAACAAAACCTTTTTATGGGAAAGACAAAACTAACCCGCAGAGTGCTTGGGACCAAATATAAATATTTACAGTTTTACTCCCAAACCAAAAAGGTAGATAGAGGCAACTAGGGGGTGTTTCACAGAGATGCAAGGACCTTAAAGGTTAACTAAACACAACCGCAAACGGGCCATCGATCGGATCTCGTGTCTAAAATAGCTAGTATCACAAAACAGGGTTTAGGGGAGTGGGGGGTTTATATAAAAATACAATCATTCAAAGACAGGAGAAAGTAAACTATACAAAACTAGTACTTGGGGATATTTGTTTTACATGACCGATCCTATATTTTGATTCTCTATTGGATCAAGTACAAGACTTATGTCTATCTATCACATAAGGGTCCTCTTGTATTCTTCTGCCAACACCACCTCCGTAATTAAGGAATTGCAACAATGGCTCTGCTTGGAGTGCAGATATTATTCTCCCTCGTAAGATTTCATCCCGGGCACACCACTGTGAATGCTTCTCCCTAAACCTACGGAGGAAAAAGGATAAGCACCTTATCGTTAAATTTAAGGTTCCAACGTTATAGGCCGACTAACGCTAACCCTAGTTTGCTACTAACCTATATATAAGTAACCTTTCGGGTTTCAATCCAGCTAACTAGTGTCCAGTCATTGGGACGTTGACTCGGTGACCCACATACATACACCCATACAGTCCAAGACTATTGCTCCCCTTATTAAATCTAGGTTTCACTTCCAGTGGATATAAAAAATTGCGCCAACATGAAAGTACACTAAGGTGTATGCCAACATAGTGTAACAATTATGGAATTAACAAGAATTTAAGGAACAAGTCAACACAATCTTCATAAGAATAAAAGGATAGGAAGACCTTAGAATCTTATAAATAACTACCAAGTCATGAATAAAAGTATAAATCCCCAAGATAAATCACTACTCCATAAGCGTTCAACCTAAGTATTTCATTAGATTCAACACCCCTAGGGAAAACAAGAAGAAATACCTAGAGAGAGAAGGTTCAGCCCATTTCTCTCTCTACGGTCTCTTAGGGAAAACTGGGAGAATTTAAAATAAACTATCCAAACTTAAAACCTAGTATTTATAGACTCCTATTTATAGTAAATAAAATGGAACTTGAAAAAGGCCCAAAAGATGGCATTAACCCTAGCAACTGTCGGGCACGGGCTGTGCTATAGCACATAGTCCATGCTACCCAGCCCGGCACGGTCTGCATAAAATGGCACTGGTTATCGGCTGGGTGCTGATCTAGTGTTAAAACAACAATGCTCGATACACTGCTACCCTGGTTGCAATGAACTATTATGCAAAATCTATCAGTGTTCCGGACCTAGTCGAAATTAGGCATACACTCGCGCGTGTGGATCCCGTGCTCACAACCTATGTCCCTACACATACATGTCTAAGACTGGTGATACCAGATATCATAACTGGACACTCCAAAGGGCAACAAGACTAGCGTGATTCATGTTACATAATACAATGGTGTATCATAGAGTAAAATTAATATACATCATTACAATAATGTAAAGAGCGAATCAAGCATGATATGTATACACATATAAGATATGGTAATCTAAAATCACAAAAATATCTATTAAGTCATGAATAAAATTTAGATCCCCAAGAAAAAAACTATTCCCTAAGCATTGAATCTAGTGGTAAGCATTGAACCAAATTTTACCACTAGATTCAATGTTCATGTAAAAAACTAAGAAGATTAAATGAAGGGAGAAGGGTTATTCCCTTTCTCTCTCTACCTACTCTCTGAAACTAGGAGACTTGAAAATACAACTACTGTTTCCCTTTCTAACTTCTTCACCCTAGTAGTCATAGGCTCTTTATATAGTAGGTAGAAAATAGGCCTTAAAGAGGCCTAAAAACTAGAAAAAGCCTAAGCTAGAAAGGTTGCACGAGTCGTGCAATAACATATTGCCCTCACGGAATGGCACGTGCAATAACGCATTGGTGGTCAGATGGATGACATTTCCTAGCCTTATGAGCAACGTGACCGATCATATCCCTATGGGTAGCCGGCTGGAAGTGTCTTCGAACTTTCTGAATGGCGTGGCCCGTGGAGATCCGTGCGGGCAGCGGGCTGAAACTGAGTATTTTCTTTTTCTATCTGCCCAGCCATGCGAATCCTAGCGAAGCCCCAGGTAGGTCTTCAATCATGATTTCAAGGAGCAATAACCATGCAAAAAGGCACAGCCCACACTGGTACTTTGCAGCACAATCTATTTGCTTGGAACGGGCAGTGCAAAAGGGCACAACCCACGCTGGTAGTTAGCTGCACAATATATTTTCTTGGAACGGGCCATGCAAAAGCTCACGACTCACGCCCTTACTTAGCCTCACCACCATATTTGTTGGCACTGGTCATACGGAACATCATGACCCTTCTAGTCTTCAAACCTATCCATGCTTCAACTCTTTTCTCTTTAGCATATTTCCTTCTACTACCACGATTAAGATGATGGCCTTCGGTCTACTACCATCATTTTTAATGGCCTGAAAATATATACAACTATTTTTGTGAATGCCTGGCTACTTCAAAGTTCTTACAAGTGATATAAAATAAAGCTAATAAAATAGGATCTAGATGCTCAGAAGAACAAAGCATCCATTAGGTCTAAATAAATATAAAAAACAAGGGATTTCAGCAAGAAAACCAACAAAGGCTATTTAAACCCCTTGTGATGTAAACCCAACTAAACCTAGAAATCAAGCATACAAGAGATACCAATAAGTGTGATAAATTCATTAGTTAACACATACTTCCAAGTGCATATCTTTGCCCCCACACTTTAACCTTTACTTATCCAAGATAAACAAGAAAGCGTAAATATCTAAGCGGAACATGGCATGCAAAGAGTTCCTCGGGACATTCAACATTAATTCTTGGATTACCCTAGTTCCCCAAAGATGTAAGAATAACTCCCACTCTCCAAAGAAGCTAAGATAACCTATCCAACCAATCATACCAAAAAAAAACTGAAGTTCATAAAAATGAGTGTGAAGCTAAGTTATTCCACCAAAAGATAATCAAATAGAACCGAAGGATTTTTCAATTTCTCCCAATTTTAGTCATTGTCACAAGAGCCCTTTCGGTTTTTATACTTGCATCCCACAAAATTATCCTCACTTCTCACCATTTTCCACACCATTAATTCTCAAATTTTCATAGGGTTTTCAACCTATCTGTGCCTTTTCCATTTTTTTCCTAAATTGCTCTTTGGTTTTTCGACTTAGCTGGGTATTTTTTTCGTTCTTTCAATTTTTCAATTTTTATATAGCTTAAAATGTTCCAAAGGTGGACTTCATACTAAAATGAAGATAATAAAAAAAACAAACACAACCAACGCGTTATATCATCCCAAACAACTACAAAAGGTGTCGTTACACTGATAAAACAAAGTTTTTCAAAAACAAACAAAACAATGCAAGTTTTCAAAACAACTAGGGAGGAGATAATGGGGAAAATAGTAATTAAAAACATCCAATAAAGACAAAGATAGGAGCAAGAGAGATGCCACCAATGTGAACGTGTTCCAACCCCTCCCGACCCTCAGTTCATGCAATGTCCTCAATGCATGTGGACAAATTAGGGAAAAATTGGACTCATCAAAAGTTCTCAATGACGTCTACTACATGCCTAGCTCCATTTATATGGCATAGTTCGTGCTGTTTGAATGCCTCATACCGGATTGCAGCACGAGGCTTGGCACAACCTTTTCCAAATACTAGTTCCTTGAATTTTGGTCGCAAAATTCGTGAATCCAAAAACATGAAAAACTGCATAATACTGTTCCAGCCAAAAAATTTGATGACTAAAAATACCTAAAACACCACCAATCTTCAAACACTTTCCAAATGACGAGAACAAATTTTATAACCTACTAAGACAAAATCAAAACACTGTTTCTTTATTGTTGTCCTCATGACTTATTTGCCTTAAAAGAGTTCATTCATGGATTGGATCATCAAGGAGGGGATTTCCATCCTTGACTAATCCCAAATATCCCCACTCAAAGAAAGGTTTCCACCTATGCACATTGACAAGCCGTTTGATGCCATCCTTCTCATCTTTCACCTCTATTGCACCTCGGGCGTATATCTTGGTCACCACATATGGAATCACCGTCTTGACCTCCATTTACCAGGAAAGAAATGAAACCGAGATGGGTAAAGAGATACTTTTTGTCTCAAAAAAATTTCTTCTTCACTATTCTCTACTAATGTCGTGCATTCGTTCTTTTCTTGTAAATTAGTGTGATCTCATGGGAGTCGAAACTAAGTTCTTCAATTTCTTGTAGTTGCAACTTCCTATGTTTTTTGGCTTCACCCAAGGCCATATTCATGTGGTTGAAAAACCTATACCTATGGGGTTTTATGTGCAGTTTGGTAGGAATAAAAATGAATCATCTAGTCATGAACTCCAATCCTTCCTAGAAAAGTTCACTGTT
The DNA here is from genome assembly GCA_032355605.1 of Rubia tinctorum. Lineage (NCBI taxonomy): Eukaryota > Viridiplantae > Streptophyta > Magnoliopsida > Gentianales > Rubiaceae > Rubia > Rubia tinctorum. Next base: position 5,367 of record JAULKM010004458.1, on the reverse strand, counting down.
TTTTCAAGGATAGGCTTGGTTTTTGCAATTAAATATCTCCATTTAACCATTTATTTGTGGGTGATAATCGGTGGATATTCTATGGGTCACTCTGTATCTCTTCAACAAGGATGTTATGGTTTGGTTACAAAAATGGGTCCTCTATCGCTAATTATGGTTCGGGGAACGCCAAACCATGAAAAAATGTTTAATTTGAGAAAACTCATTACTGTTGCCGAATTATTATTCCTTGTTTCCTTGGCTTCTATCCACTTGGAAATATAATACACTACAATAAGAATATAGCGGAACACATGGATCCATGGAAAGGTTCCATGAAATCCATTTCCCACACATCAAATACCTCCAACAGCATAGAGAAAGCTTGAGGCATCTCATGTTTTAATGATATGTTACCCATCTGTTGGCAGCGTTCACATGATCGGACAAACATTTGGGTATGTCTTTACATGTAGAACCAATAAAGCCCACCCTTCACTACCTTCTTGGTGTTTTTATTTTACCCGAAATGTCCACCACTATTGGAAGAATGGCTAAGCTTAAGGATGTATTCTACTTCATCTTCAGGAATACAACTCCTAACCTCTTGATTGGCCTAATACTTCTATATGTAATGATCATCCCAAGAATATTCTTTTGCCTCAATCTCTAACCTATCCCTTCTTTCATGATCATAAGAAGGAGGGTACTATCTCGTTGCTATATAGTTCACTATATCGGTATACCAAGGTTGACTAGTCGTCACCCCATAAAGTTTTTTGTCGAGAAATTATTCCAAGATGGGTTCCAACTTTTGCTTCTCCTTAGGGGGATCTAGGCTCTCAGAGGGTGTTAATATACTCAAATTGTTGGCCACCCCATTCTCACTACCTTTTTTATATCTTACCTTAAGGTCAAATTCACTCAAAAGAAGAATCCACCTAGTAAGTTTAGGTTTCTCTTCATTTTTTGTCATCAAGTGGCAAAGTTCCGCATGATCCGTATACATATTATCCTTAGTACCTAGAAAATAGAGCCTGCATTTCTGAAGGGAAAATACTATGGCCAGTAACTCTTTCTTCATTGTGGTGTAATACGCTAACCATATATCTCTGGAAGGTACCCGGGGCATTTCAAATACCAAAAGGCATGCGCCTATAGGCAAAAGTGCCAAAAGGACATGTGAATGTAGTCTTTTTTTATCAATAGCTTTATGAAACTATCCCGAATAGCCAAAAAAAATTGCCAAGTTCTTTTTCGGAAACAACTTGATGATTGGGGACACCTTGTTCGAGGTGATGGAAGTTGGGGGCGATTATCTTCAAGGTTATCATCCTACGAGGGGAATATGTTTATTGTAATTTCTATTCTTATATTGGAACTAAGACAATTATTATTAATATTCGAAGTTATGTACTAATTGTTAAGGATTTGTAAGGAATTTTTAGGGTATTTTAATGATTTCTATTTTTAAAATAATTTTACTACCTAATTTGAACAATATGTAATTGACTATATGTGTGTGATTTGATCCGGGCATGATTTTTAAAACCATTTCCTTCAGTACCAATCAACACCATTAATTTTTAATTCAAAAACATTCAACTGATACTTTTGTAGACCAAAATCAATCATTTTCATAAAAGAAACTCATTATCCTTTTACATTCCTAAAAAATTAAACTGATCATGGGACGTTGAAAGGAGAGAAAAACGCCAGACCGGAGACAATCTTACCACCCGACTTTCTTTTTAATTTCCTTTGTTTCTGCACCATCAAAATATTTACTTGTTGGTTTTGGTTTTCCTTATTATTCCACCATTTTCAATCGTAACATAAAAATACTAAACTTATTAAATTTTAAAATAATACTTCATCATTTTTAGAAGTCAATCCTTCTCAACTTTTTCATCTGAAAGTTCTATCTTTACTTACCCTTGACGTCGGTCATCCATAGAACCCTATGTCGTTGAAATTGAAACAATACGCGACTTCGGAATCCATTCTAATACATCACATGTGATGTCACAGACTATTTGTGAAAGTTATTTACTTTGTTTCTTACCTCTCTTACTTCGGTTTATATAATAATCGGGGTAAAAAAAATTCCTTACCTCTGTTATATTTTAATCGAGGTAACGAATAAAAGAATTTTTTACCTCGGTTTTTTAACCTAAGCTAAAAAATTGGGGTAAAAAAGGCGAAGTATTAGGTCATGTTTCTTGTAGTGTGTTCATGTATCTTCTTCCTCCACAAACATACATCGTTCTTAAAATCCTTACAGGGGTAATGTGCATGGACAACACCATTATTCAAAGCATGTTCAAATGATACCACAATAAATGAATCTACCGAATCGGTGTAATCCTGTGATTTTCTTAAATCTCAACCAATCAATTCAATTCTATCCATAGTCAATCATCTAAAACAAAGTGCAATTAACATATCTATAAAAACAATACAACAAGAAATATTACCTTCAACATTCAAGAATAGAACTAGAGAATAAAAAATAATTCAATGAAAAATACATTATAAATCAACCCATGATTTGTAACCAATAGCTAGTGACTCTATTGTAGAAATTCACATACCTTAGTCAATACAAATGGGTACCAAGTTCAGTTCTTCATGTAGCCAAAATCAAAATTCTTAAATCCCAAATGATAATTTCAAGCTACATTGACCTAAGGTTCTTTTCAATCACCCCAGTCTTCCGATTTTCGATGATATACTCCTAATTGAAACATATTCGTCTGACTATATTCCAGATTTGGAACGAGTGTTCCAAGTTCATAAAATATTTCCGCCCTTTGACAATGAGAAAATCTTAGTGTTCCTCAATCGGAACATTTTCATACGAGATTTTTGAACTCGGAACCGAACCATTTGAATGGTGGTTTGACATAACAACTTTTAAATACATCAATTTAAAGACGGTTTAAAGAAAATTCATCAACTTTTGAACCAATTCAAAGACGGTTATATCAAAACCACCTTTGAATGAAATACAACCACCTTTGTACACTTGGAAGATCCGAATTTCATAGCCTCTGAGTTTCAAATCCTCCAGGGAAGTTGATTCTGCTATAACCGTCTTTGACTGCTACATTTAATCAATCAGTCTGCACTAGTGCACCTATATGTAGGTGTTCCAACCCCTCCCCCACACTTAGTTCATGAATTGTCACCAATGCATGTGGCCAATGTAGGGGGGAAATGGACACAACAAAAGTCCTCAATGCTATCTACTATATGCCTGGATCCATTCATATGGCACTGCCCATGCCATTTGAATGCTTCGTACCAACTTGGTACAACCCGTGCCAAGTAATTTCTCCTTCGATTTTTGTCACAAAATTTCTGTATCAAAAAACAAGAAAACCAGCATAATAATCTTGCAACAAAAAATTCTGATGACTAAAAATCCCTAAAAGACCACCAATATTCAAACACTTTCCAAAACAAGAAAACCAGCACCACTTCTTTATTGTCATCCTCATGAATTATTTACCTTAAAATTTTTCATTCATTGATTGGATCATCAAGGAGGGGATTTCCCTCCTCGACTAATCCAAAACATTCCCACTTAAAGTAAGGTTTTATCCTTTGCCCATCACTAGCTACGTGATGTCATCCATCTCATCTTTCACCTCCATTGCACCTTGGGTGTATGCCTAGGTCACCAAATACGGACACGCCCACCTAGACTACAATTCTCCTGGAAAGAGAAGAAACCGAGGTTGGTTAACAAGGACTTTTTCTCTCACTACAAATCCCTTCTTCACTATTCTCTTGTCATGTCGTTCTTTCATCTTTTCCAGGTAAATTAGTGCGGTTTCATCGGAGTTGTGCCTAGGTTTTTCAAATTCTTATAGTTGCAACTTTCTATCTTTTCCAGCTTCACTCAAGCCCATATTCATGTGATTGACGGCCCAATATGTCTTTCGCTCGAGTTCAAAAGGGAGCTGGTACCTTTTGCCAAACAAAATCCAAAAAGGTGACATGCTATGGCACTTTTGTGTGTAGTCTGGTAGGCCTAAAGTGCATCATCTATTCGCAAACTCTAATCCTTCCTAGATGAGTTTACTATCTTTTCAGGTTTGGCCTTAATTTACCGATTAGATATCTCGTATTGACCATTTGTTTATGGGTGATAAGCGGTGGATGTCGTATGGATCACTATGTATCTTTTAAACACTAATGTTTTGGTTTGGTTACAAAAATTAGTTCCCCTATCGCTAATTATAGTTTGAGAGGTACCGAACTGAGAAAAAATGGATTTATTTGAGGAAACTCATTACTATTGCTGAATCATTGTTCCTTGTTGCCTTAGCTTCTACCCACTAGGATATGTAGTCCACTACGATAAAAATATAGTAGAACCCTTAGCATTCAGCAAAATGTCCCATTAAATTATTTCCCTACACAACAAAACCCTTTGGCCTAAAACCACCCATATGGAATAGTCACTCGCATCACACATAATTTGAAAGGGGGTGAACCAATTTGGGATTGATGATAGGTACGGTTACAAGCATATTTTTTAAAGTGTCCAAGGTTTTCCTACCCTCCTTATCAACAATGAAATCAACATATTATTGCAAAAATTTGCACAAGGGAGATAAAATTTTAGAGAAATACTTAATGAAATGCTTGTAGAACCCAGGGTGTCCTAAGAATGGCCTAATATCCATAATATTAGTAGGGTAGGGTAGGGTAGGTATTTGATTGTGTCAACTTTAGCTTCATCCACCTCTAGACATTGAGCCAACACCAATAACCTAAAACAATGCCCTTATCTACCATAAAATGGTATTTGTCAAAATTCAATATGAGGTTTGCGTCAATACACCTCCCTAGCACGAGTTCTAGATGATGAAGGCAAGTATCGATAGAGTCTCCATTGATAGTAAAATCATCCATGAAAATTTCAATGAAACGCTCAATTAATTCCGAGAATATGTTAATCATACATATCTGGGAGGTGCCTAAGGCATTGGAAAGACCAATAGACGCGCTTGTAGGCAAAAGTTCCGAAAGGGCATGTGAAGGTAGTCTTTTATTGATCCTCTGGGTCGATGGCTATTCAAAAATATCCCAAAGAGCCATCGAGAAAGTAGTAAAAAGAATGACTGGCTAATATCTCTAGCATATGTAAGAAGGGGCAGGGTAAAATGGTCCTTGTGAGTTACCATGTTTAGGCGACGACAATCAATGCACAATATACACCCTTGATGAGACGTCAAATGCATGTGTTTTTCGAAGCATTTAACATCTCTTTTGTTATCTTTTTGTTGTAAGATTGCCTGATTTAGGTAGGTTTACATCATAAGGGGTTTAGATGACCGTTTTCGGTTTTCGTATCTAAATCCTTCATTTTGCAAC
>JAULKM010004448.1:0-15195 GCA_032355605.1 Rubia tinctorum | reverse complement strand
TTCGCCATTGCATGCTTAGACGCTTGGAAATATCCCTCTTCTCTGTGGACGACCCCGACTTGCCAAACTATCTACTTGGTTGTATTTAGTAAGCATATTGGGCTTATAAATTGTATTTTTGAGAGGTACGGCGACGACCTCCCACACTCATCAGATGTTTTCGCACACTGAGTCTTTCGAAGAGTCATGCCATGAGTCATTGGTAGAAATCCTCTTTTACAGTCTTTCATATTGAACCTTTCTAGCACCATATCAATATAAGTGCTTGGACTAAGTCCAATCATCCTCTTTGATATATCTCTACAGATCTTGATGTCCAATATGTACTCTGATTCTCCCAAGTCCTTTGTTTTGGAACACTTTCAAAGCCAAGCCCTTACAGACTCTAGAATAGGAATGTAATTTCCAATAATCAAGATGTCATCGACACAAAGGACAAGGAACACCATATTTCTCCCTCTGACCTTCTTGTACAAAAAATATTCTTCAATGTTTCTTTGAAAGCCAAATTTCTTAATTGCTTCATCGAAACATAGATTCTAACTCTTGGAACTTGCTTCAAACCATAAAATGGACCTCTGAAGTTTGCATACCTTCCTAGCGTTGTCTTTTCTACAAAACCCTCAAGCTATGTCTTACACACATCATCTTCTGAAATCCCATTAAGGAAGTCAGTTTTTACATCCATTTGCCAAATCTCATAATCATAATGAGTTGCAATTACTAGAAGAATCCGAACAGAATTAAGCATTGCAATTGGAGAAAAGGTTTCATCATAGTCCACCCCGTGGGCTTGTCTGTACCCTTCAACTACTAGTTTAGCCTTGAAAATGTGAACGTTTTCATCCTTGTCTGTCTTCTTTTTAAAGACCCATTTGTTTCCCATGAGTATTACCCCATTTGGTGAATCAAACAAGTTCCAAACTTAAGTTTCATACATAGAGTCCATTTTGGATTTCATGGCTTCAAGCCACTTTGTGGAGTCATGACTCATCAAAGCTTAATTGTGGGTCATAGGCTCATCACTTTCTAAAAGCATGATTTCATGTTTTAAGTCAAAAGACATCGGTGTTCCTTTTTGTCCCAACCCTCTTCCTTTTAGACTTACACGGGGCATGAGCGACTTCAGTTGTCTCTAAGACTTGTTCCGAATTCATCGTAGCCACTTCTTTTGAAACAGGTGTCTCTGAAGGGATAAATATTTTTGGTTCTGATTGTTGCTCGCCTCAAACCTCGTTGAGGTCTATTTTCATCCCACTTGACATTTTGGAAACATAATCCTTCTCCAAATAGACATCATCTCGAGAAATAAAAAATTTGTTTTGAGAACGGTTGTAGAAGTAATACCCCTTTGTGTCTTTTGGATATCCCACAAAAAGACATTTTTCAGACTTGGGTGCAAGCTTGTTAGAAATCAACCTTTTGACAAATGCTTCGCAACCCCAAACCTTGAGAAAAGACAAACGAGGAACCCTTCTTGTCTACAACTCATATGGTATCTTTTCTACAACTTTATACGGTGCTCGATTCAGTGTGAAAGCTGCTGTCAGAAGAGCATTTCCCCCAAAAGGAAACTGAAAGATCGGCGCAATCCATCATCGAAAGAACCATATCCAATAAGGTTATATTTTTCCATTCAGACACACCCTTCCATTGTAGTAATCCCTTAGGAGTCATTTGTGAAAGAATGCCATAATCTTTCAGATGGTCAACAAATTCAGGGCTCAAATATTCGCCACTTCGATCCAATCGAAGTGCTTTGATTTTCTTGCCATGTCGATGTCAAACTTCATTTTGGAACTCCTTAAATTTTTCAAAGGATTCCGACTTATTTCTCATCAAATAGACATAACCATATTGATTTGTCCATATTATACGATGATTTTGGGATCTTTTGTACTCATTTTGGTATACTTTCGTGCTTTAGGTACTCCATTTTACCTTGAAATTCTATTAGGAGAGTTAAGGGCTATTTTTTGCGATCTTATCACTTTTCTAAGGAATTTTGTAAGACAAGGTGATAATTCAAAGATTTGAAGACCATGAAGACTACTTTTGCAGACAATGAAGACCATAAAGACTTGAAGACGTGATGAGGAGATGGCTACACTTAGATAAGATGAAGAAAACATTGAAAAGTAGCTTACTCTAACTTTCACATGCATCGCGAGTAGTGACCCGTCGCTACCCATATCCAGTTTTTAACCTTTTGTACTATAAATAGCATCTTATCCTCTCTCCTTCACAACAACTTCTTTTCCCCGATTCTGCAGCCATAAAACCCTAGTTTTCCGCCATTTTCATCTTTGTTTCATCTTGACTTTATGTTTGAATTGCTATTGTTGTTTAGTATGAACTCTAGTAGCTAAACTTAGTCTTGCGAGCAATTGATTAAGACTCCAAAGACCATGTCTTGAGAATTATATATAATGTATTTAATGCTTTTCTATTATGCATTCATTGTTATTGAATCTTAGTTGTTGAAAGCATTAATTGTGTTAGAACTTTGAGTATATGAATTGCTTGTATGATTGTTTGTTAGGGTTATGAGAAAGTAGATAATTTTCCATTCTTTTGATATGAAATCCAAGAGCATGAATTAGAGTTTCTAATATGGTTGATGATTAAATAAATTCTAGATAAATTTGATAATGTCAAACTTTTTGTCATGTTTTTATTGTGTAGCAAATAGGAGAAGCCTAGTAACGTTGAATGTTCTTGACTTATCTTGTGTAAATGCATGAATTGGTTCAATTCTTTGACCCGGTACAGTGTTTATAAGTGTCACCAAACTTGTTGATTCTTCATACTTTATGTCAACAATGGGATACTTTTAGGCGTTAAATGACTAAAGGGGTCATTAGTGAGGTTTAGCAAGGGATGTCGAATTCACTCTTGTAAACTAATATCAAAGAAGGGTTTAAGATTTATCTTCACAACAAGTAGTATAAGTATTGAATAGGTTGTATGTTCAAGGATAGATAAAAGGCTTGGAAGTGGAAATCAATTGCACCTAAGATCTCGTAACTTGTGTTTAATCTCTTCTTAGTAGTTTCTTGCATATTTACTTGATTCACATTGCTTCCTAGTTAATTTGTCTTTAAATTCGTAACTTAGAAAAACCAAGAAACCCCCCCCCCACCCCTCTTTACATGCTTGTATACATATGTATATAACTATATAGAGTGTAATATTCATCTTTATATGTGAAAACCCCGAGAAAAATCTATCTTCTTCGTGGCCAACCCCGATTTTCCATTATCTACTTTGTTGAAGTTAAAGAGAACTTTAGGGCTTAAAATAGTAACTTTTAGAGGTACGAGGACGACCTCCCACATATCTACTCAAATCATCGGTAAATATAATGAAGTAACTGAATCCACCTCTTGCATTTGAACTCATTGGTCCACACACGTCAGTGTGAATAAAACCCAATAGCTCATTAGCTCTCTCACCTAATCCACTGAAGGGTGATTTAGTCATTTTACTAATAAAAAAAGATTAACACTTATCAATCAACTCCAAGTCAAATGATAACAGAATGTCCTCCTTTTGGAGTCTCTGAATGCGTTTTAAGTTGATGTGCCCTAATCAACAATGCCAAAGGTAAGTTGGGTTCAAATAATTTCTTTTAGCCCTTTTAACATTTATGTTATAAACATGTTTATCTAAATCAGGCAAGTAAAGACCATTGCTCAACCTTTCTGAACCATAACACATATCTTTTTAAAAAAATTGAAAAGCTATTGTCCTTTATTATAAAATGAAATTCTTCCATGTCCAACATAAAAATAGAGATAATGTTTTTGGTAACACTAGGAACAAAATAAAAATTATTCAAATCCATTGTAAGTTTAGAGGGCAAAGATAAACGATACGTCCCTACGACTAATGCAGCAACCCTTGCTCCATTTCCCACGCGCAGGTCTACTTCTTCCAAACTCCTGCTTTTTGTTAGTCCCTGCACATTTGAACAAATGTGAGAACCACATCCGGTATCCAATACCCATGAAGTAGAGTCTGCAAAATAACAGTCTATAATGAAAATACCCGCACTGCCAACGACCTTTCCCTTTTTCTTGTCCTCTAAGAAATCGGGGCAGTCCATTTTCCAGTGGCTAGTTTCATTGAAGTAGAAGCATTGGGACTCATCAGAGCTTGCACCTTTCGGCTTCTTAGTAGGAGGCTGCACTTTAGGCATTGGCAGCTTTCTTTCCATTGCCCTTGCTCTTACCCTGTGCCACTATGTTCTTCTTTCATGACTTCTTGAACCCATTTCCCTTTTACACCATGAGAACCTCTTTCTTGATCTCATTCTTGACACTTGGCTCATCAGTTTTAAGCATCTCATGCAGCTCAGTCAAAGTCTTCTTCATTCCATTCATATTATAATTCAACTTGAAAGCATCATAGCCCTCGGGAAGTGAATGGAGAATGATGTCAATGGCCAACTCTTGGCCATAAGGGAAACCAAGTCTCTCTGTATTATCAAATAATCTAATAATTTTCAAAACATGAGGCCCCACTGGTTTCCCTTTCTAGAGCTTACAATCGAGAATAGCCTTATTGGTCTCAAACCTTTCAACCCTGGCCTGCTTCTGAAACATATTCTGGAGCTCCAGGTTGATGTTGTAAGCATCAGAGTTCAGAAACTACTTTTTCAAATTCGGACTCATGCTAGCTAACATAAGGCATTTGACATTAGTGGCGGTATCAACAAGCCGCCTGTGTGGATTTCTCTTAGTCAGCATTACCCCATCATCGAGTTTTGGGACTGGCCCATCAATCGTATGCTCCTTCTTTTCTTGCATCAGAACTAGTCTCAAGTTCCTCTGCCAGTCAAGAAAGTTACTGTCATTCAACCTATCCTTCTCAATTATTGAATGCAGATTAAACATGTTGATATTACTGTTTCCAACCATAATTCTACAATTGAAAAATGTAATAAATAAAACATTTAAAATAAATAGAAAGTAAAAAAGCATGCATGCAATAATACGAGTTATTTTAAAAAATTATTCAGTCCAAGTTGATCCAATGAATAAAATGATTCCAAGACCCTCGAAATCATAACTTATTGAGCATGCTTTGGCTTGTCTCAATTCCTTTGACTTTAGGTAAGAAATCCTATTGCATATAGTATCCAATACTACTCTTGGTCGACGGGATACATCCGAGGACCCCTCACCGATATTGACGAGCAAACTGAAACTAACATGTAAACCCCTTTCACTAGGTCTACCCGCATTTGTCCTAAGATTAGAAATGACACTATCGCTTTGGTGAAGTCCGCCACAACTGATCGAGGGTTTAATGGGTGTTCTTGTTTTGGAAAGGCAAATTTTTGCTCATTATATCTTTTGGGATCTAGGTTCATTATGTTTGTTTTATTATTAGTGAACTAGTTCTATAATCATTCAACACATATAAATCAATCACATGCATTATTTATATAAAGCAATAAATAATGAAATTAAAGTTATCCTAATATGGTCCCCCAATCTTGACAAATTCTTCATCTTGTCAGTTGGATCCTATCCTTCAAATTCCTCCTCGAACTTACAATTTATTTCAACTTAAATAATAAAATTGAAAATAAATTTACAATATAGCAATAAATGGTACCCTGGCCCTATTTAATTATAATACTCAATAAACGGTACGCACACCTGAACTAAAACCAAACCAGAAAATCCAACCTGATAAGAACAGGACGGGCAAGAATCAAGCTGGACCTCAGCTGGCCCAGTGCCAAGTAGTGACTTACAAAGTAAACCAACACATAGTTAGGCTCATTCAAGTTATAATTATGGTCAAGCAAATTTATACTTGAGGTAGGTTTTCTACTAGGGTTGCAGCCTCCAAAACCCAGTGTCGTCGCTAGCTTGCTGCGCCTACTTGGCGGCGGTACTACAGTAAATCTGGACATGAACAATAACCAGTGAACAGTAGATTTTTTAATAAAAAATTTAAAGTGGGTTAATTCAAATAAAATTATCCAATAATTAATTTGACTAAAACATGAATATAAATCTAAACACAAAATTACATCTATCCCATCTACATAATTTTAGATCAAACTAAAACATACAAGTGGCTCTAAACCACTGTTGGAAACTGATTAAATATAATTTTTCGGAATATCAATAACCATATTCAAGATCTCATGCATGTATTCAATAGGAATATTTCTAAGGGTTCGAATTACCTTTGTAGGGTGCGGAGAAACGTTCAATCACGGAGAACAGAATCTTAGATGCGATCCCTTTATACGTATCAATAGAGCACGATCAGACCACCTACGTCGTTGTCAGCTTAGTACAGATCATTCTTCTCTTTACGGTGAATTTGGTTTTACGAGAATGGTAGGCTTATTATGTGTCTGTAGTCTGGAATGGCCAGGTTCAAAAATGTCTATCCTAATGTTTATTCCTTTAAAGTATCTATTTATACAGAATAAACATGAAAGTAAACCCTAATCCTAAATCAATATGGTCCCTCCCAAGGTTAACTTAATAAGCTCTAAACTCATTTCTCAATTAATTAATCTAATTTCATGTTTTGTGCGTGACCCTATAGGTTAATTCATAATAAGTTTCAAGCCCAATATAATTGATGCTAGTTAATCGAAAATGGTTTCCAACTAAACTTTCCGATCACTCAGAAATAACTGAATTAATTATCTCTGTAATTAATCCTGAAACTATATTATGGAAAATGCACATTGAATGAAAGACACTATTTCAACAATAATAGCCTCCTAAATCAAATTACATATTTTCACTTTTACAAATTAGAGTTATCGTAATAATTTTCTTGCAACACTAATTAAAATGTTACAATAGTTTATGAAATATTACTCCCCCCGTCCCACCTGATTCTGCACATTTTTCTTTTTTGGTTGTCCCATGCAATTCTGCACACTTTCTAAATTAAGAAAAAATTGATTATAAAAAAGACACATATATCCTTTATGAAAAATCTACATTTAAAAGTAGCATCACTTTAATTTGGATTAAGGCCCAATAATATCATTCTTAATATGCCTATTTTTAATGAAGAATTCATTAACCCACTAGTCCATCTCCATTAACCCATTAATCTAGGTCCATCAACCCATTAATTCTTTAGACTTTTTGGAAACCCCTAAATTCCATCCGCAACCATCATCTTATCCATATTTCCTCTACCTTCCTTCCTCCACTTGGGCAGAACATATGGGTGGTCCAGGGGTGCCTATCCACCCCCAGTATTTTTTTTACCTTGAATAATTTGCATTTATCTAGTTTGAAGGATGTAGTATGTGGGAGTTTGATCAAAAAAATAACCTCAACAACTAGGAGTTCAATTTATTCGAGTTTCAATTTTGTTTGTCATCGGCGGTTGTTGTCGGAGGGGGATTCTTTGTGAATGGATTCCTGTCGGAGATGGTTGCGGTGGTTGTTGCTTGTGGTGGAAGAAGGTTCTTAGATGGACACTGAGGTGGTGGTGGTCGCGGAGATGGTGGTTGCTGGTGGTGTAAAAGGGCAAAAGACACATTACGGTCTACAGAAATCCCTGGGACAAATAGAGTACTTAAATTTTTTAAAAGTGTTATTTAAATTTGAAAATATGTTGTGTGATCTAATGCAACATCACCTAGGTTAATAATTGTAAAATTGTTGCTATAGGTTTAACTTAGTATTATTATTAACTAAAGTAACACTTTAAAAGTGTTACATTAACCTTAGTTTGTCGTAGTGTTTATTACTCTATGTGTCCCATGAAAAATGACATGTTTCTATTGTTGTCCGACCCTAATAGAGATATAGATGTAATAAAATCCAGAAAAGAAATAAATACTATTTCTGATTGGTTTTGTAAATATCTTGTTCCATATTTGTTTTATACTTTTGTATCCATTTGAACTTACTATACAGACACACATAAAAACACACAACTACAATAATTATGGGTTTTACTTTCTATCATGGTACAATCAAGTTTCGTTATAAAATCTTGGCCTTTTCTTCTCTTTTTTCCAAAAAAATTACGAAACTTTTCCTTCCCTGTCCGAGATCACCGCTGGCCGTCCGCCTCGTGCAATCTGGTTCCACTGATCGTCACTCCTAAATTCGCCAATTGTTGCCTACCGGTTAACTGATCTCCTAATGCTGTTTCCTACACACAAATGTCGGAGCAGTCGTTGACTTCCAATAACAAGCTTGTTCTTTGGTTCGTTTGATTTGTCTTGCAGTTTGTTTCTTGGTTATGTGTTGCTATTTTTTCTAATGGAATCGTTTCCGCTTGCTACGTACTTAACTGCATCACAATTAAACTTGATGGTTCCAACTATGCAAACATATGCAATAAGGTGTCTTCTGTTTTAAGTTCGTTTGAATTACTCGGTTTTATAAACGGATCCAAGAGGTTCCCAGATCTACCATCTGATTCTGCTGATGAATGATCTGCTGACAAGAATCCCTCAAAAGCTAGATCTTCCACTAAATCAACACTTCAGATGATTATTCTGATTGTATTTGCACAGATCTACATATTCAAGTTCTCTCTTCCCTCTCCATATCGGTTGTCAATGGAATGATGACTTCCACTTAGGTATGGGATTCTTTATCTATGAAGTATCAGACTAGTTCCCATACACTTTATCTTCACCTCCGTGATTGGTTGATGAGGATTTGTCAAGATGATCTCTTTGTTCGAGATTATTATACTTGTTTTAAGCATCATCTTGATGCATTGCGCAACACGTGTGACACTTTCAGATGATGATATAATTCTTTTGTTTTGTCGCGTCATGAATTAATCTTTCTTAGAGTTTGCAACCGCTCAAATGATCACTGAACCTCCACCGGAGCATTTTATTTAGGTGTCTAAGACTGTGGCTCTTGAGTTTTCTCATATAACTCGATCAACTCAAACAACTGGACCTACATCTACTACATTTACTATCTCTCAACAATTATCTGAACAGCCAGCTCGTGGCATTGGTGGTTGCAGCAACAAGTGGCATGGCCAGGATGGCCGTGTCCATGGTCGAAAATGTGGAGCCACTAGATATCCTTCTCCTGATGGCGGCGGCTTGGCTACTCCTGGTGTCTATGGCGGTGACACTTATCAGCGCCAATGGTGTGATCGCCCCAGTCATCTTGGTGCTTTTTCTTGGAAGCTTTCTAATGTATCTCGCGACAACATTATCAATTCTGCTGATGCGTCTCTGCCTCAGCAGTATAATGTTGTTCCGAATTAGTAAATGGATTCCAGAACTATCAATTACATGACCGCTGCATCCTCAAATATGGATAGTGTTACTCATTTTATGGTAATCATCATTTTTAATTTTGCAATTGATCTTTTTAAAATATTTCCCATACAAGTAATTCTCTAATTTCCGATTCCTTGATTAATCTGATGTCTGGGTTGTTCCCAATATTACTAAGAATATATTATCTATCAGCAAGCTAACCTAAGATTTGAATTTTGCTATACGATTTTAATGACAATTTTTCATTATTCCGAACAAGGTTACCAAGGAGCTCATTGGCGGAGGACATAGTGAGAGGGTTCTCCAAATTTTAGACTACGATGGTGTTGCTTTAAATTCTTTGGTCAATGAAAATAAAGCCGAAGCTTCATTTGATATTTGGCATAGTCATTTAGGACATGTTCTTTTTTGCAATTTCATCGTTAAATAGGATTTGTTGCTTTAGTTAGCTGTTTAAGCCTTGTTCGTGTTCTTCTTGTGAGATGGCTAAAAGTAAGCGTCTTTCCTATAACGATAATTTAAAATGAGCATCACATATACTTTATTTAATTCACTGTGACCTTTGGGGACCTTCTCATGTCATCTCTCATGGTGGGGATTATTATCATGTCATTGTTATTGATGATTTCTCTTGGTCCACCTCGTTGCACTTTGAGGCTAAGACTGATAGCCAGTTTTCTACCTCTGTAAAAGTTTTCCACATTGATTGTGGCACCGAGTTTCTAAATTATCACATGCAATCCCATTTTTATTCTAAGGGCATTCATAATCAATTTCCTAGTCCCTACACCGTGGAAAAAATGGTCGTGCAGAGCGGAAGCATCGTCTTATCACTAAAACATAATTAACGATGGTCTTTTATTTAGGCCTTCATTATTCTTTCTAGTATGATGCTTTCTCCACAATAGTCTACATCATCAACAGGCTTCCAAAGCTAGTTTTATGTGGTCAGTCTACGCTCTCTGTTATTTTTTATATGACTTGTGATTACTCAAATTTTCATCGATTTGGTCGTCGAGTTTTTGTGTATTTATGCCTTTATGCTGCACATATGCTGGCACCTTGCAATTTTTCAAGAATTCTTTTGGGTTAAAGTTCGCAGTACATGGGTTATCGATGTTTTGATCCTGCCATAGAGAAAATTTTCACCACTCGTCATACTTTATTTGATCATCCTCTTTTTCTTCTGACTTGTACTGGTTTTGCAATTGCGCCACCATTTCTTGATGTTTCTGCCTTTTTGGAACCTTTGTCTAAGCCTTCAGAGGTATTTGAACCATTTACATCAACAGATTTGCTAATTATTCTTGATGATTCTAATTTTTAATCTTTACAGGGAGCTCACCCTGTGTATTGTGGATCAGCACCCCGTGTCCCCGCCGCACGCTTCCATCAATCTCACCCTCTCCCGTGCTTGAGGTTCACGTGTCTCCAATATCACATTCCACATCTTCTTATGTGATGCCTAAGGATTTGCTTCTACCTTCTAGCTCGTGGAACTTGATGTCCGCACCACTTTCTTAGCTAGATTTGGGCTCTACGTCGCATATGTCGCACGAGCCCACCTATCGCCATCCTATGACTACTCGCTCTTGCACTAGCTCCCTTAGGAACAAGAATTTTTTTTATAGAATTTTTGGTTTATTGAGTGCTTTATTTGCTAAAACCGAACCCCGAGGTTACCGCTCGGCTGGTAAGGATCCTGAGTGGGTTGCTGCAGTGGATTCCGAATTGTATTTGCTTTGCACTCAGCATACATGAAAGTTGGTTTCTTGTCCTCCCGATGTTAATGTTGTTGGATACAAATGGGCGTAGCAGTTGGAGTATTAGGACGATGGCTAACTTGATTGGCACAAAGCAATTTTATGATTATACTTTCAGTCCTGTTGTGAAGGCTTCTCCTAATTCTACTATTTTATCTTCACCTTTTTTTCGTAACTAGCCATTACGTCAACTGGATGTTAAAAATGTCTTTCTGAATTTTGTTCTTTACTCACCATTTTATATGGAGCAATCAGCTAGATAGAAAGGCCCCATGCACCCATACTATGTGTATTATCTGTGCATGGCCATTTATTGCTTGAAGCAAGCTCAATGTGTTAGGTTTCAGCATTTTAGTTCCTTTCGTGTTAGCCTGAGTTTTGTGTGCAACTCATCAGATTTATCTTTAATTGTGGTCTCTCAGGGTGCCTATCTGCTTTATTTGCTGGTTTATGTAGATGATATTATTCGTACTTGGAATGATAGTCTTCTTATCCATAAGTTTATTGATTAGGGTAATCCTGAAATTATGATTACTAATCTTGGCACTTTGTAGTTTTTTTATTTTGAAGATTGCTCCCACTTCCGACGCCTAATTCATTGGTGATGTACTAAATTTATATCCCATCTCTAAGACATTCGAAGTCTAATTTTATAATATATTAGGGCCTTAACTGGAAGGAAATTGACATTTTATCATATAAAGGGTTAGGGTGATATCACATGTTTTATATCCTAATTCTATAATTTATGAAGTATTTTGAACATATTGAAGACATCCATTTGAAGATTTTGGGATCGAAGAGAAGAGGTTACTTTGAAGATAAATCTAATTATGTAAAAAATTGTAGAAGCTGGAAAGAAGAACATTCGCGGGCAACGGTAAAAACTTGATTCTTCATCGCAGTAGTAAATAGGAAAAAATAGGAGTAAACTACTTTGTTACTTTTTTAGAAAATATTTAGAAGGAACGACGATGACCTCGCACATGATGGATTTACAATCCACTACCTCGATCCACTTGGCTATATCCACCCTCACTCCAATTTTCAACGTTTTACTATTGCAAAAATAATATTAAAAAAATTGGAAATTTTGCTTCCTTTAAACAAAAAAAAAATTTAAAACAGTATTTAAATGTTGTAGTAAACAATAAATGTAAAATAGTAATAATAAAAATTGAATAAAGTAGCAATAAGAACCAAAGACGGGCAACCATTTTGCTTATTCCCCTTTTCTTTTTCTTTTTGTTGGACGATTGTGATGATATTGAATTCTTTGTCATGTTTATCTTAATGTAGCAAGCAGGGAAAATCATTGAATGTTGTACTTTCTTGATTAGTCTTAGTAAATGAAGGAATTTGTTAAATGATAAGAAAATTGGTTTAATGTTTATTAGGGTTATCAAGCTTGTTTACTATTTGTGCATAATACCATTAATGAGATATGTTTAGGTTTTGCTCGACTAAAGTGGTCATTAGTGAGATTTTCAAAAGATGTCAAAATTTACAAACTACTCTTAAAGTAGAATGGAGGGTTCGCCTTAAAAGTAAGTAGTAAAGGTAGTAAATAGGTTATGGATTCAAAGATCGATAAGGGCCTCAAAAGTGGAAATAAATAACACTCAAGGTGCCATACTTAGTGTTTAATCCAATCATTGTAGTTTGTTGCAAGACTAGCCTAATTTCTCTTTGCTATTTACTTTGTCTTTTGAATTTCTAACTTATAAAAACCAAACCCCTCCCCTTTAATTTCATATATATATATGTGTGTGTGTGTGTGTGTGTGTGGGGGAGGGTTCATATGAGACAAGATAGTTGGGTGAGACAAGATGGTTATATGAGACTGAATCTAGGCTATTGAAATATTTAATCCAAAGATGAATGTTTTTAGGAGATGAATACAAGAAACACTACCTTATTTGGATCAGAGCGCGTGTCATCAAGTTCAAAGATATCTATATAAACGATTACGCATGCCGGTACCACCATGAGAAGTGGCTTTTGAAGAGACTACATCACGGAGATCAAATAAGCTCGTAGCTGGTCCATTCCGAGAATCGTAAGTAGCAGCAAAACCCCTGATCCCTCTATTGCAGCGTTGGAACCCAATACAAACTTTTTTACCGGGAAGCTTATGGATGAACGTAGGTGTCAAGAATTTTAACTACGTAAACAAGTAGTACTGTGAATATTCACTTAATAAGGTTTAGGTGAAAAATTCAATTTTTCCTATTCCTACACACTTTGAATAACTTGGTATCTTGTTGGTCATTTATCCAAAAAAATATAAAATGTCCAAATTGTTACCCACTTTTAATTGAAATTTACAATTTGGTACCCTGTTTTTATAATTGTTCTTAAAAGGTACCCACATTTTCATAAATGTCCTAAAAAGGTACCTTTAAGCTAAAAGTGGATACAATTATTGCACAATTTTGATCCAAATTAGTATCCATTTTTTCCTAAAATGTACCCTTATGAGACATAAATGAAAAGGCAGGTGCCTTTATAGGACAATTTCAAAATTCAGGTGACAAATTGTGAATTTCAGTTTAAAATGGATACCATTTTGGACAATCTCTCTCCAAAAAAAAAGTGCAGTGCTTACTTAAATGTATTATGGTATTCATTTGGTTTAGGCTTACTAATCATGTACAACAGCAATGTATCTTTTCTCTATCAACTTCATATTTATGTGATAAAAGTGTATTTTTCCTAGTTTTTTCGTAGCACCTTCAAGTTATAAAAGAAGAACCTTTAAGTTACATTTAAAGCGCTTTTAAGTAGTAGTTGAATCACCTAAGAGTTGTAAGCACAGCTAAAAGTGTGTTTTTTCAAAGTTTTTTTGTAGGACCTCCGAGTTGTAAATCAAGAACATTTAAGCTACACTTGAAGCACTTTAAAGTAGTAGTTGACGCACGTAAGGGTTGTAGTACGAGCACAACTAAAAGTGTGTTTTTTCCAAGTTTTTTTTGTAGTACCTCCAAGTTATAAAGGAAGAACCATTAAGCTACACTTGAAGCACTTTTAAGTAGTAGTTGAAGAACCTAAGAGTTGTAGTACGAGCAACAGCTAAAAGTGTACGTTTTCCAAGTTTTTTTTGTTGTACTGATGAGACATCAAATGCATGTATTTTCTGAATCATTTAACATCTCTTTTGTTATCTTTTTGTTGAAATATTGCTAGATTTAGATAGTTTTACATAATAAGGGGTTTAGATAACCATTTTCATTTTTCGTATCTAAATCCTTCATTTTGCAACCTAGTTTGAGTCTAATGGATTTTTGGTCCTTACGACCATATAGATTCATTTTTGTAAGCTTAATTTGTAGATTGCTCGTAAGCACTTTGGAGTATTATATTGAAGGACATTACCAAGGATGATAGAAGATTGAAGGCCACAAGTCAAAATGTGGTAGAAGATAAAGAAGTGGAAGAATTGTGATTCGGAAGTGTGAACCAAGTTCCAGGAAAAATCCAAGAAGAACCAACCTCTGAGGGGGACCATTGGATTCTTCTTCTTGAGCAATATCAAAATTGACTACAAGAACTCCCGAATCGGATCAACGGTTCACCCATGGCGACCAACCGAAGATTGGCCGACCGACCGGCCAGGTGAAGAAGGCCGGGCGCGTTTTCGGGTACTCAACCGCGCTGTCGCGCGCCCAAAACAACAAGGAAAATGATCCCCCGGCTGGAGATCGAGCGGCCCACGTGGTTATCCAAGCGCCTGCGTGCTCGCACCGTGTCACCGCGCGGCCAGGGCACGGCCGCTCCAATCCTGCGCGCCCCAGCGTTCAGCGCCCGCGTCACCCGCTCGCAGCACCTGTGTCTCCCCCAACGCGCAGTGCCCGCTCGGTCCAGCTCAACTGCGCGTCCCAGCATGCGGCCTTCGCGCGGGCGCTCCTTGCCCGCGCACCAGCGCTCGAGAGGCCGTGTCCCAGCGCACGGCCAGCCCGTGTCTTCCTCCCGAGATAGTCGAGCATCCGCATGGCAAGCGCACGGCCGCGCGCCCTGAACCCACTTGACCATTTCTTCTCACCAACTTGTACTATAAATATCTTCTTCATCTTATCTTCATTCCAACCTTTTGCTTGGCCGAAAATTGCTCTCCAAAACCCTAGAACTCCATTTTCTTTTCTTCTTTCTTTTCATAGTTTTTGTAGATTA
>JAULKM010004438.1:0-15196 GCA_032355605.1 Rubia tinctorum | reverse complement strand
TGAAATGACGTCTTTGGCCCTTACTTTATTTCTCCTTTTCTCCTATTTTCTTCTTGCATTTTCTATTCTTCCCCAGATTTTCTTCCCGCTCCACTCTTCTGCATGCTTTCTTCAGCCCGAAGCACAGAATTCGAGGCGTCGCCCGACCGCTTCTCCTCCAAATTTCTCCTACGCCTGACCGCCGTCGAAACTCCCTCGTTTCTTCCTCCTTGAATTCCACATCTAGCAGCCCTGCTTCGACTCTCCGTGGCAGGTTTTGAAAAAATCTTCGTTGTATGTGAGCCCCAGGTCGGATTTGGGGCAAATAAAAAATTTGGAAAATGGGCATGGATTAAAATTGATATTGATGTTGTTTTGCTGTGATTTCATCGTTACAATCTCTTCAAAATGTGTGAAGTTCCCTTACACAATAGTTCAAGCAGGGCTATTTCAATTTTTTAAAAGTACAGGGGAAGTACTATGAGGGACTGGAATTGACAGGGGAACCAGCAGGCCTTAATTATAGAGGAAGCGTCGGCCCTTAATTATACTCTAAGGTAGCCCATGACGAAGTACAGAGGAAGCTTCCGGCAATGACAGCGACTAAAACGAGGAGATGTCATGACTTGGGTTAGGTGAGAAGTGAGGAAGGGAAGACGCGTCTTCATTTTATTAACTATGTGTTGAAATAACCATGTCTTTATATCGGAAGTGCATATATAACCCTAACTTTATTAACTATGAGCTGAAATAACCCTGTATAACTCTGAGGGGAATTTCGGCCAAAAAAATTAGATTTTAGTTCAAAGGTATTTTAGTCATTTCCTTTTCTATTCGCCGGAATTTACACGGTCAACGCCTAAAAGATAGAATTTGGGTATATCGGCACAATTGTTTCAAAAGTTAGGGTTAGATTGACACATACAAAAATAAGTTAGGGTTATTTTGGCAGTTTCTGAGATTGCAGGGTTATATTGGCACTTTGAGCCTAAAGTCAGGATTATAAATGTAAATAACCCATTTATTTAACTATACATTTTATTATTTTACGTATTAATTATATTATATTATATTATATTATATGCAAGCAAATAAAATATATAAAATTTTGAATGGTCCTACAATTCTAAAATATAAAGAATTGAAAATAATATTTTTAAAATCAGTAAATTATTGTAAAAATTTACGGGCATTATTTTATAAATAGTTATACTTAAAATTTTTTAAATTAAATTAAAAATAGGAACCACGTACTCTATTATTTGAGTTTAAGTTTAATATACAGTGAGTGAAAATACTATGATACAATAAACTGTCGTGACACGTCAAATTGACGTTTAGTTTACGATTCTTGCATTGGAGACAAAAAAAATTAACTATATCTGTCATCAATACTGTTCTATCTACGTCACAAAGAATTCCTATTATAATCCTCCAAGTGGATCCTATTTTTAATGATGACACTCTTTGCATTGGAGATGTTCTAAGAATCAGCTTTCGCTCTGTTCTTAATTTATTTGCCTTAATTGTACTATTGCAGTATAACAATAATTGAGTCATTTTTGTCCTCTCATTTTGCTTTTAATTCTTCTTCTTCTTTTTTTCTTTTTTTTCTTCAATTTCCTTCAAATGTCTTCTCTCTTGCAAAAATTGAAGTGCGTGAAAGTTATGAGATCATCTAGGTGAAAGATGGAAATATTACCACCTCCGTTTTAAACCAATTGCATTTTTAAAAATTAAGTATCAAAATAATCCTGATTATAAATTAAAAGTGTCAATATAATCATGTAAAACAAAAAAATGTCAAAATAACTCCAACTTTATGATGTATGTGCCAATATAACCTTGGGAGCCCTTGACTCCAATTGTCAGCGCCAGAATTGGTCGGATTTTAATGAAATGATAATTTTACCCTTGCTAAAAAAGAAAAAATTAAAAAGAATTGATATCAAATTCTTTTCTGACTAAATTATTTTTGTGGTCCCCAACATATATTGAAATACCATTTTTTGGTCCTCAGTCACAAAACCACGTACATCCAGCATTCAACAAACCTCAAATGATTTGTTTGGTCCCCAAACCCGTTTTCGAACAGTTTTCCGTCAATACCGTCGCACGTGACCGGTACGTGCCACATTTTCCGATATACATAGGGGTAAAATCATAATTTTAAATTAAAACAATAATTTAATCTTAATTCACCCCACATTTTGAATTGTCAGGCCCATATCCTAATTCCCATTTCTGATAGTTTTTCCCCAATTAGAAACCATAATCCCCAAAACCTCTTAATTCTCCCTAAATTTCGCGACGGTTGAAGCGGTTGTTTGGGTTCCTGTCATACGGGCTTTGTTCCCGACGGTTTAATTGGGCTGTTTCGCGATGGTTGAACGCCCAGTGCAGACGAATCGAGCTGGCGACGTCACGTACTCGTTACGAGGCCGATTGCGACGGAACCCTAGGCAAGCAAACAAATCGTCGATTGTTTGTTGTGCTTCCCCCTTATAACCGAAGCGTGGGTTTTATATTATATTGAATAAATGAATGGTGACGAATTGGTTTGTACGAATGTGGGTGAAAATGGATGAATATGGTGTTGCGGGAAAATGAAAGCATTTTTTGTTGCGGAAATGGAGCTCCTGACTACGGTAAGTGTGTCTAATCTGTGAGAAATATTGAATAATTGTGGGCTGGGTTTATGCATAAAATTAAAGAGAGATATTGATGGTAATCTCGTGGTTGTTGGGTAGTTAATATTTAGGTTGGTTTTTAATGGGGTGATCCCCATTTTTTCACCGATTGATGAGTTCTAATTAGAATAGGACAGTGTTTGTCCACAAGTAGTTATATCATAGGATTGCTATTGTTGGTTTGTTTGATTAGTTTATATTTTGATCTACAAGATTATGTGGGATTTGATTAATTTAATCTCAGTAGGGATTAATATATTGTGTAGGCCATATTAAATATTTTAAAATTTTGAATTTGGTAGGGTTTAGGTTTATTTTATATTAATTCAGTGTTGTTTAATCTTCAACTCCTGGTAGCAATCGGTTCTCTATTAGAATACATTGTCATGGTTACATAACCTGGGACCCTATTCCAATGTATGTTGGTTGCTCGGTTTATATGGCCAATTTTTGTGATGCCGATGATTTCAATTTGGGTAGGCTGAATTCTATCTATAGCTATTTGGGTTGTAGGGGATGGTCATGGGGAGTGTATCTGTATAGGGAGGGTGAGCTTCAGTTCAATGGACATGGATCAGTTGATACTATTCAATCGAAGAAAATAGCATCTATAAGAATTAAGAATGGTGTAGTTGCTATCTATTTCTTCGGTCATTATTGGAATTATCTTTATTGGCCTTCTGGTGAGGAAACAATGGTAGTTGATCAGAGTTTGGTTGGGGAAAATGTGGAGCAGCATGGTTCCGATAATAAGAAGGTGAGGGACATAAATAGGCTAGGAAAAGTTGTTGAACACAAAGCTCCCGAAAGGCGAAAGAAAGAGGAAACTGACCCTACTGTTGTGAGTTATTATCAGATTGTGGCAAGGTCAATGAGGCAGAAATGTAGGATGCTGAAAAAAGTGGGCAGAATGGTGATAGGAGAAATGGTACCGTAGAGGAATTAAAGGAAGTTGATGGGGTGATTCTAGTTGATGAACCAGAGGACATGGATTATGAGGGACCTAGCACACATGTTTCCCAACAAAATCCAGTCAGTGACTTTGGTGAAAAAGGAGACAATGATGAGTCTCCCAGGTCTGAGTTTGTTCTTGTGATCACAGACGCTAATGAAGAACCTTTTTGAGTCTACACAGCCAGCCGCAAAGGAAGATCAGGAGCTGGTGAAAATGTTAGGAGAAGACAGTGTCCAGGAAGAAGAGGATGTAGTCAGTACATAGAAATGTTAAGGGAGGAAAGTTGGACAATTGAAAGGGAAGACAAAAAATATTAAGAAAGCTCCAGGAGTTGATCATCTTGAAGATGATGAAGATGTTGGAAAATTTCAAGACCCAGATTACGACGTGGATGATGATTATCATTTAGATAAGATTATGAAGGAGAGGGAAAAACAGTGGAATTCACTGTTAGGGAAAATGGAAGCAGATGGCTCCAACAATTCTGAGGCAGGTATTTCGGCTAAATCAGATTCAGATTATGATGTTGGTGATGGGGATCAACATAGTTAGACAAGTTCTGAAGATGATGAGCATGTTGGGAAAAAATGGGCCAGGGTTCACGGGAGGTTTGTGATGCCCAATGGTAATGACGATGTGCAGTTCCTAGTTGCGCAGGAGTTTGTAAATAAAGAAGAGCTCAGTTTAGCCTGTAAACACCACGAGACAGTTTTCAGTAGGAGGATCAAGTTTAAGAATAACTACTAACTAGGTGTACTGCAGTTTGTTCAACAAACATGGGTAAATGCAATTGGATTGCTTCGGTCACCTTTATGAAAAAGAGAAATAACTGGGAGCTAACTTCATTTGTGAGAGCTCATTCTTGCAGTCCTACATTCCTCCACGGGTGTGCCAACTACAAATACCTAAGTTAGAGGTACAAGGCTAAGCTGAAGATTATGTCCAACCTAAAGATTTTTGAGTTTGTGCAAAAAATTTCATAACGACCTCAGGATAACCATTTCTAGAGATGTTGCATAAAAGGTTAAGAAGCGGGCAATTGATGAGATTGTGGGAGAGTACAAGAAACAGTATGTGATGATAAGGGATTATTGCAATGAGTTGCTCGGAGCCAACCCTAATTCGACAACTACAAATGATTCAGGGAACGAAGAGTTTCACAGATTTTATGTCTGTTTCGATGCTTACAAAAGGGGGTTTGTGTTTGGGTGCAGAACCTTCGTAGGAATAGATGGGTGCCATCTGACCGGGCCTCACAAGGGGATTTTATTGGCGGCTATTGAGCTTGATGGCAATGATCAGATATATCTCGTGGCCTATGCCGTGGTTGAGGTTGAAAGCAAAAGTATCTAGCTATGGTTCTTGAGCCTTCTGCAGCATAATATCAATATCGAGAATGAACCGGGTGGACTTTGCTTTCTGAAAAGTAAAATGTATTAATGCTATTGATTTTATGCACTTTATGATTATATGGATATTATATGGTTATTTATGAAAATTATGATTTCATGGATATTTTTGCTTTGTTGGTGGGTGTTTATGTGTTGGTGGTTGTTTATGTTTATAGATTTTTTTTGGTGTGTTGGTGGTTGTTTTTGATATTTTATTTATGGAAATTATGCTTTTATGAATATTATGGTTGTGTTTGTGATTGTTTATGGTGGAATTTTCATTTTATTTAAGGAAAATTTTGTGGTTGTCAAACTAAGGAATTGCAGCTGCTATGAAGCAGTTACTTCCAGAAGCAAAGCATAGACCATGTACATGGCATATGTACAAGAATTTCAAGGGTACATATTCCAGTTGGATTTGAAGGAATTAATTTGGGCTACAGCCAAATGTACCCATCCTTCTCAGTTTCTGAATCATCCGAAGGACATAAGGAACAAAGATCTTGGTGTGTTGAAGTGGTTAGAGGAGAGAACAAATTTGAGAGAGTGGTCCAGAGCTTTCTTCAACACTCACTAAAAGTGTTATATCCTCGTCAACAACATATGTGAAAGCTTCAACAAAGTTATCCTACACGCGAGGGATAAGCCCCTGATCACAATGTTGGAGGCAATCAGGTTCTGCTTCATGGATCTCCTACAAAGGAAAAAGTATTCGATTTCTATAATGGGTGGTCGGTTTGGGCCGAAGATAAGGAGGAAATTGGAAGTTAACTAGTTTGCCTCAAATCGGTGTTTTGCAACTCCAAGTGGGGATTTTGAGTTTCAGGTGAATTGTGTGTATGAGGGAAGTTATGCGGTTAATCTGAAGTAGAGATCTTGTGGCGGCAGAAAATGGGATCTTACGGGAATACCATGCCCTCATGTTATTGCTGCTATTAGTTTGGTGAAGGAAGATGCAGCAGCTTTCATGCATTCTTGCTACTCCATGCCTGTATATGCAAGTCCATATAGCCATGTCATTCATCCGATTAATGGTCCAGAGTTGTGGGATAATACTATTCCAAGTGATTTGCTACCTCCCTCAGACATAAGGTTGCCAGGAAGACCCCCGAAGTCAAGAAAAAAAATGTGGACGAATTGAATTCAACAAAGAAAAAGGTTAAGAAAAAAATGGAAGTTGAGAAGTTATCAAGAGTTGGGAGGATGAGTCCATACAAATGCTCCCTGCATGGGCAGATTGGGTATAACTCTCAAAGGTGTCCAACTAAAGTTGCGGAAGCTCAACAAACAGAACCAGCACAACCCCTTCCAAATGCAGCTGAGTCCTCCACTTCAAGTCCACTAAATCTTAGGGTAATTTCTTTATTTAGTCTCTGAATCATATGTTATATGTTTGAATTTATTTTCTCAACTGACTTTGGTTTATGTATTTGGGAAATGTAGCCAAAACGAGCTCAACAAACTGAACCTGCTTAACCCCGTCCAAATGCGGCTCAGTCATCATCTTCTGAACCACCTCCTGTGAAGGTAATTTTATTAACTTAAGTTCTATGTTTACTGGTATGTGTTAATGAACTTTTCTGTAGTTCTTGGACTTATGTATATAGCAACATGTAGGCAAAACGAGTATACAAGTGCAGCCCATGCCACCAAGTTGGACACACAAAGCTCACCTGCAAGAGCCCGTCATCATCGCGCTTTAAGGACGTGGACTATTCCGGGATGCATGGGGATCAGTGGCATTTTCTGGAGAGCCACTAAATGAGGATTATACCTAATAGATAGCACATTAGTTTAGTTTTTTGTTTTGCCTCGGTCTGGAACCTTACTATTGCATGTTTGCCTCATGTTTGCCATTTTTAGTTTGTCAACAGAGTGGTCTATGTTTTGGATTTTTTGAGATTGGTCCAAAACCTGATTATAATGATTTTAGCTTTTCCGACTAGTTCTCGGTAGGTCTAGATTCAATTTTGTTTGAATCGAACAAATTGTATCAAACCAATTGTATGAAATCAAACAAATTCCAGCTTCTTTGCACTTATTCTATGAAATTGTGTTCAGAAGGTTGTATGACTGATTGATCAAATCGTATGAAACCACAATGAGTATTAATGCACTTCTTCATGTTGTATTTCTTATTTGAAACATCCAATTTGATCACCATGTAGTTACTGCTTCAACCAAATCTTCCAACCAAAATCAATACATGATTAAACAAAAAGCTGAAATCAATACTTAATCCAAGTAGTCATTACAAATCTGTCTAAATTACCGATAGCAAACAGACACTACATTCATAAATTAATCTATTACAAACATGAACTAAATTCTAGTCTACTGCAACCATAAACTAAATTCTAACTGCCTGCAAAAGGAGACCAAACCAAATAGGGGCAAATGAGTTCAACCCTAAACTTTAATTACCAATAATTACCATCATTGCAAGGAAGAATCCAATTATGAAACACACCAATATGGAGTTCTTAACCTTTCTAGATATTTTCCGTTCCCAGTTCAAGCTCACGTTTCAAATCGGCAGTTCGCTCACGCTCACTTTGAAGCTCGACTTTCTGATCGGCAAAATCGCTGGCCACCTTCACCGTCCCTTCCTCTAACAAACGGTTGCTCTCCTGCATTCCTTCAATAATCTCAGCGGCAACCTCACATTGCCAACAACCCTCGTCGCAACATCTAGAAAAATTGCAACCCGCATGCTTTAGCGGACATCTGTAGAACTTCTGTCTTTGATTTTCAGGCTTGTTGATGCTATGTATACGGCTTTTCCAACCACACATGCATTTCAAATACGCTCCCACATACAAACTAGAGGAGACAGAGGAGATGGAAGAGCTCGACATGGTTTCTATCGGATTTGGGTAGGAGGATTGGATTGAATCTGGGTTAAAATTGGGGATAACAGCAGAAGCGAAGAAGAAACAAAGGGGTATATATATAGAATCTGGGTTAAGCTTGGGTGAATTAAAATTAGACTATTGTTTTAATTAGTAAAATTATGATTTTACCCCTGGGCATATCAGAATAATATGGCACGTGTTGGTCACGTGCGACGGTATTGACGGGACACTGCTCGAAAATGGGTTTGGGGACCAAAAAATCACTTGGGGTTTGTTGAATGCTGAATGTACGCGGTTTTGCGACTAGGAACCAAAATATGGTATTTCAATATATGTTGGGGACAAAAAAACAATTTAGTCTTCTTTTCTTATTCACCTTGTTGACCAGAGACCCCTCAAATTCTTGGCAACGTCGTTCATCGCCAACCTATGTTGTGCACTATCGTTCATCGAAAGCCATCATTCTTTGTCGCGTCACTAATTGATTGAGAGAGTGCTTCAACATCTCTGATGTGTCCCGTTCAAGAGGGATTGATTTTTGGCATTGCTTGCTTCGAGTTCGGGCGGGGTTGTGGGAAGAATAGGCAACATATGGACTGGATGGGGCTGATCGGATCAAGGCTGGGATGTGCAACTGTAGGGCTGGGTGTGGCTAGGCGGATAAGTGTTGGGCTGGGCGATAATAGATCGACGTTGATGAGGTGTGGCTGGGAGGGGAACGATGGGAGAATGAGGGTGAAACAACGGTGTTGATGAGGTGGGGCAATGGGGAGATAGGGTGGAATGCTGAATCGGCTGGCGTTGATGAAATGTGGGTGGGAAGGGAATGACCTGGAGATGTGGTGGAATGACGGGTGGAGTTAATGAGGTGGGGTAGTGAGAGGAGCGACGACGTTGATGAGGTGGGGTGATGGGGAGATGGGGGTGGTGGTCGATGGTGGTGAGGTGGTCGCCGGTGGCAAGACTCTGGAGAGGGTGAAAGGTGATGGTAGCGGAGAGTGTGCCGAAGAGGGTGGCGGTGGCTGGTAGCAAGGATGGAGGTGGAATGGAAAAAGAAATTAAGTTAAAATGACCGAGGGCATATTTGTAATTTTGGTCAATGGCTCAATTGGTCAGTCAACACGGGAATATGACTTGAAGGTTATATCGGCTCAATTCATCATAAAGATAGAGTTAGTTTAGCACTTTTTGGTTTTATAGGGCTATATTGATACTTTCAGTTTAAAGGAAGGGTTATAAAAACATTTGGACTATTTCAATTTAAGTGGGACGTTTTAATTTATTTTGGGGGAAAATACTGAGTTCTTTCTTGATGGGGGTTAATTCAGTGGGAGTTGGATGCAAATGGTGTAAAATTTCAAAATGGAAATAAATAGGGAGGGCGCATTCAGTAAATGCACCCTTTATTATGATTTTTTAAACTTTTGCCCTGATTTTTGGATTAAAAAAATTAGAGGGCCCATTCTCTAAATGCACCCTCTATTATGTTTTTTGTTTATTTTGTTCCCGGATTTTTAGATTTAAAAAATGAGAGGGTGCATTCTCTAGATGGACTCTCTAATATGTTTTTTTATAAATTTTCTGGCCATATTTGGATTTAAAAAATGAGAGGATGCATTCTAAAAATATGGCCCATAATATGTTTTTTTAAAGAAATTGTGTCCGGATTTTTGGATTAAAAAATCAGAGAAAAATATTAAATTTTGTGCCCTGAGAGAAAAATATTAATTTTTGTCAATATTTTCAGGCATTAAATGCGCCCTCACTTTTATTTTTTCCAATTTTATTGTTGATTTTTTAATGTGAATATTTTATGAAATATTGAGAGGACGCAATTATTTTAAAAAAATATTCTATTGTTTGCATTTTTGCAGTAACCTTAAATTGAGAAAAAAAGGATGATACGCATTGAACGAAATAAGTGGACGGGCGTATTGTGAGAAATAAATATTAATGTCTTTATTGCGTTAAATGCGTGCTCAAATTTCTCACAATTAAAATAAACTAGAAAGAGAATCCATGAAATAAGTTTGGTATATTAGTATTTATTGAATTACCCTAAATTATTTTGTTTTGAATAATAGAGGAAAGATAGTTATATGGGGAATGCGTCCAATTTTATATTTTTTGGAAATATTATAACCTTCCAAGTAATTAATATTGATGCAAATATTGACAAAAATGTATGAAATAAATTTATAATAAGAATATATACATATATGTACAAGTATTTATCATTCAACCCACAATTTCTCATTTCACTGATGTATCTACTCAACTTCTAAACTCAACTAAATTATAAACACACAATTCTTATACGGCTAAATTAGTAGGGTGGCGCGATTTCTTTACCGGAAAATTTCTTTAGCGGTTCTGGGTTAGGTTTTTAGCCAAAGAAGAGGGCCTCATTTTTTTATGTTTTAAAGGGTTGAGCGAATGCGCCCTCAATTTTTGTTCAGTGTCTGACATCCACATCAATTAATAAACAAAAACTGTATTTGGAAGAGGGTGCATTTGATAAATGCGGCCTCAAATTTTATTTGTCAGTCTGCAAGTAATTCTGCGCTTTTAATAAATAAATGGACGAGGGCACATTTGTTGAATACGCCATCTATTAATCATATATAAAATATAAAAAATCATGAAGTCGCATTTGCTGAATGCGGCTTCTATTAATCATAAAAAAAACCATGAAGTCGCATTTGGCAAATGCGACTTCCCTACATGCATCTGAGACCAGTCGCACCAAACTAAGAAATTTCTCGAAAATACTTGGTAACCTCAATTACAAGAATTAATGGTATGACTCATATTTTTGAAATTGTAGATATATCAAACAATCAACGTTAATTTCATAAATTAAATCTCATCAACTGGTGCTGATGGAAATTTATTTGGGATAGATATATACAAATGTTACCCTATATAATTTCAGTAAGTGTACATATAACGCTAAGATAAATTTTAGTGACATAAGTGCAATAACCCTAAAGACTATATTCTAACATTGACTAGTCATTTTCGGCCATTGATCGACTGGAAATGACCAAAATGCCCTTTCAACCTAAAGCAAAAACTTGAAAGATAAAAATGCCCTCTGCCCACCACACCAGCTACTGAACACTACGACCACCACCCCCGGCAACCAAAACCACCACCTCCGGCCACCCACCTCCCGCCGCCAGCCACCGGTCAACCACCTCCTGGACACCACTCCCACCCCTATAGCGCCACCACTACCACCATCCCCCGCCACCACAACCCACAACCACCCACCACTGCTACATCACCTTCACCACCGCAAATTTCAAAATCATCTCCTCCACTGACCTTGATTCCAAGTTGCATTCACAACGCTCAATTTGATTAAGGATGGAGCTTGAAGATCCTTTCTGGAATCCGATGGATTCGAAATCTTTGTAGAATACTTTGTTTAAGAATGCTTCGAGGTAGATGACTAAACTCCTGAGATTTTTTGATAAGGATACTTTGATGTCGTATGGGTGGAGAAGAACCGAGATTCAGTCATGGGAGAGCTTCGCCGCCGCCGACTAAGGGCTTTTCTTCACCTGATTCGAGAAGATGGACTAGATGAACACGTTGGGGCTCGCCAGAGACGGTCGGTGAGTGCACTTGGAATCAAGGTCAACGGATAATGAAAATGAAGATTTGAGTAAGTTGTAGGTGGAAGAAGAGAATAATGAAGATGAAGGAAATTAGGGTTTCAAGGGTATGAAGGTAATTTCAATGCCTTTTGTTTTTTGATTTTTTACGGAGGGGTAAATTTGGCTTTTTAACATAATTCGGCCTCAAACTGCCGGAAAAGGTTATATTTGCACATGCACTAGCTATCTAGGGTTATATTTGCACTTTAAATTATTACAGGATTATATTTGAACTTATGTAAATTATGTAGGGTTATATATGCACTTATCTCTTTATTTGGTGTTGACTCGATGTGCAAAGGCAAAATTACTCCTTAATCATTTTCTGAATTGAAGAACATGCTCATATAACCCTCAATTATTTGATAAGTGTCAATATAATTCTCAATTCTTTTAATGTAGATATAATCTTGATTTGCTCTGAAATCCTTTATTATCCCCTATCTTACCATTTTTTAGTGGATGACCGAAATACTCCTCAAATTTACAAAAAAAAAGTTACTCAAGCATTTACAAAGTTGCTCAAGCATTTTTTCCCAAAAAGGATAAGAAATTAACAAGGGATATTTCGGTATATCCACTAAAAATCTACAAAATTTGGGATATACTAGGTGTTAAAATATAATCGGGTGCATTCATATATATATATATATATATATATATATATATATTCAATGACACATCTTATCAATAATAAGCATTACAATATATAAGACTACAAACTAAAGTTTAACACAAATAGAATTATAAAGTCTATAAGAAAATTACCATCTACTCCATCCGTCCCAAGATTATTGGCTTAATTGCTTTTGGACTAAAATTTTATGTAAGCTTATGTGGCATGGAATAATTGAGGAAAAGTTGGGATATTTTGAGAAAGCAGTGAGTCTAGTCTTAAAGTTGTTAAAGTTAAAAGAGGGCGTTGTGGAAATTTAACATCATATTCTATGTCATTTAAAGTAATTTTCAAAGTACACCATTACTTATGGGACGGGCGAAAATAGAAAGTAGGCCAATAATCTTGGGATGGGAGGAGTATAATTTAACCTACAAGGAAACTAATTCTATTAGGTAAATACCATTTATAACCTTTGCTACAAGGAAATTTTCTATTTCCTTATCACCCTCCCTCAAATTGGAACATATTAAACAACAATTCAAAACTTGCGAAGAAGTTTATGAAATTGTTAATCGCTAAAAATTTTGAAAAAAAACAAAAATAAATCTCCATAGAACAAGATTCAACTTCAGTAGCGGTAAAAGTAGAAGCAACAATAGTAACAATAGCAGCTGGTAGAGTGGTATTCAAATTCATTAGCAATAGTAGTAGCAACATCAAATTTGGGATTTGGCATGTTGAAGATCTGTAGAAATCAGTCGACAATTACGTTGAAGGAGGTGATCGGCGGGCTGTGACAACAGATAGTAGTGAGCAGTGAATGACAACAACAACGAAATGGCAAAAAAAGTCGAGTAGTGACGACGTAAATCTGTGGCGGGCTACGACAGCAGATAGCGGCGGGCAACGACGAGAAGGACATCGACTCAGGTCGATATTAGGGTTTCGGGATCTTTGACTCTGATATCATGAGAAATATGAGAGCTCTGATACCATGTTAAAATATAATCGGGTGTATTGATATCTAATCAATGATACATCTCATCAATGCGAGGATTGCAATATACTCCCTTTGTCCCACTAAAAATTGCTTAATTGCTTTTTAGGAGTCAAACTTTGCAAACTTTGACCGTTAATAAAAATTAATCTATATATAATAAAAATATCATGTGAGATATTGTTAGATTCATCTAAACGTCTATTTTTTAAATATCAATTTTTATGCGGCATTATTATAGGTAACTAGAGATATTTACAGTGAAATGTGCTCATTGAAGACCGTGAAAAAGTAATTAAGCAACTTATAGTGAGACAGGGGGGAGTATAGGATTACAAACTAAAGTCTAACATGAATATGATTCGAAAGTCTATAAGGATAATACAACCTACCTATAAGGTAACTGGCATTTATAAAATTTCCTACAATGAAAGGATTTCTATTTCCTTTTAAGAGCACTGATACCATGATAAAATATAAAGGCTCTGATATAATGTAAAATATGAAACCTCTAATACCATGTAAAATATAACAACTCTGATACCATGTAATCTCGACTAATCTCTCGTATCAGGGTAACATAGCTTAAGAGCGTATGGAAAACTGCTATAGTGCATTTAGAACACCGTCTAATCAGTTTACTTTTTTTCTAATTTTTTCCCTACTGTATCTAATTAGGTGATATAACAGAATGAATATGATAACTTAACATTTAATAAGTCTAGATACGCGTTGACGGTCTGTACTGGTAATACTTATCTGTTATTAATAGATAATTTTTGGTGCATTATTCATATGTGTGATATAAATTGACCTCTTTAATATTGTGATATCGTGATGCTTATGCAGTGAAAGAAATTTGTGAAGTGAATCTGTGAAGGAAAAAAAGGGTTACAATACATATTACAAATAAGAGTAAAATGGTAAAATGGTAAAATGGCTATAAGTTTAGCATGAAAGTACCAGTATAACCTTTCAAAATGAAAAAGTGTAAGAAAAACCCCTAACTTATTAATGTATGTGTCAATCTAACCTTGACCGTCATTGATTTCAATTGTCCACAGGAGGTTTGGCCGGAATTTAATGAAATGACCACTTTGTCCCTGGTTAAAAAGGCAAAAAGAAGAAGAGAGAAATGCCCTTTTCTTCTTCTTTCTTTCCCCCCTTCTTCTTTATTCTTCATGTAGTGGAGTGCAGTGGTGTTGCTCGACTCCGTTGGTGTGAACGGCGACGCCACACTCCCCTGCCATTATAAGAGTTATGATACCATGTAATCCATCTAATCTTACATATCGGGGTAACATAGTTTAAGAGTGTATGAAAAATCGCTATAGTGCATTTAGAACACCGTCAAATCAGTTTATTTGACTATGATTGATGCCATATAAAGTTTAATATATTTTTTGTTTTCAAAAGTTTTTCCTAATGTGTCTAATTACATGACATAGCATAATGAATATGATAACTTAACATTTAATAAATCTAGAAACGCGTTGGAGGTCTGTACAGGTAATACTTATTTGTCATTAACAGACAATTTTTTGTACATTATTCATATGTGTGATATTGTAAATTGGCCTCTTTAATATTGTGATATCATGATGCTAGTAAAGAAAATTTTTAAGGGAATTTGAGAAGAAAAAAAGGTTACAGTACATATTACAAATAAGAGTATAGTGGTAAAATTATTCTAAGTTTAGCATGAAAGTACCGGTATAATCCTGCAAAACGAGAAAATGTCAAAAAAATCATACTTATTTATGTATGTACCAATCTAACCCTGGGAGCCGTTGAATTCAATTGTCAACGGGAAGTTTGGCCAGAATTTAAGAAAATGGCAATTTTGCCCCTGGTTTAAAAAAAATAAAAATGGTAAGGACATAAATGCCCTATTTTTATCCCCTTTCCTTCTTCATTCCTTTTCCCCCATTTCTTCTTCTTCTTTATTCTTCCCGTGGTGGTGTGCAGTAGGGGTGGGCGTCGGGTCGGGTTATTCGGATTTCGGGTTATTCGGTTCGGGTTATTCGGTTTTGCCTCTAAAAAAC
>JAULKM010004407.1:0-15198 GCA_032355605.1 Rubia tinctorum | reverse complement strand
TCGGTGAAATCCACCTACATCTGCGGGGTCTGGCCCAATTCAGAATAAATCCACTAATTAGAAAGATACAGTACAAAGTACACCATACAACTATACTTATCTTCTAATTATTAACGTGTGAATTTTGCAAGCTCCCCTTGCTACCAATCCTCCTTGATCGGACTCCCTCTGACCTCGAAAGTCATCGACGCTGGATCTCCTCCTCCCGAGAAATTGAGGTATACGATTATGAACTTATGAACAACATGTCACGTATGTTAGAACATATGAAAAATGGCTCTTGAAAAGCTCTCGGAAAGATGTAAATTTGCTGTGCATATTTTCTCCCTTAAATCATCAGAGTTTCAGCCGTGAGGTCCAGTATAAATAGTCCCATGAGCATATCGTAATTCTCCAAAATATTCCTATTCATTATCTGTTTCTGAAGCATATCCAAATCCCATAAATAAAGGGATTTTCCTTCTTTCAAATATCTCATAATATTTCATACAACCAATTCCACAATTGTAGGGATTTTCCATAACTTCATTATGCTTCAACACGTTTGAATCAAGTATTACGTAAGCTCCATACTTCCACATATCAATATCACGCAATATTCCATTAATCAAATCCTGATTCTTTCTGTGTGTTCCAACATGGAACTTTTTTCCTTTTCAACTTTAGTTCACAAATGCCAACTCAATAATCAATGAAGTTCATGTGACTTTACAAATTGTTTGAGAATATAAAGTGTATGTATGATAGAGTGTTAGGGTGTTAGGAAATGTAAAATTACTTAGCTTTTTGGCATGAAAATCTGAGAACATGCATGGAATTAGAACTTCTTGTTGTAAAAATGAAGTTAATCTTGCTAGATGAATATGTTAAAGTGGTTTGTTATTATATTTATCCTAAGGTAGCACTAAAGGGTTGAATCTTGAATGTTGATTGTTCTAGGTTTAATCTAGTAAATGTTTTGTTTGGTTAAATGACTAAGCATTTGGTAGAATGTTTGTAGTTGTTATCAAATCTATGGTTCTTTGTGTATGATGTCATTGAAGAAATAACTTTAGGCATTGTTTGTCTAAATTGATCATCAACGAGGTTTGCAAATTGTCGTTGATTGCTTTGGCAAATTACTCTTAAGAAGAAAGGAATGTTTATCTTTGAAATGAAGTGATAGCATTCACAATAGGCATTAAATGTGAATGAATGAGTGGTTGTCTCTATGATCTATAAGAGGTTTTGAAGTGGGAATCAATTACCCCCAAGGCTTAGTCATTGTTGATTTTATCATCTTTTAGTAGTCTGTTGCATGATTAGCATATTTTTATTTTGCTAGTTGTATTGTCTTTAAATTCATAACTTAGAAAAACCAACCAAAACCCCCCATCTCTTTACTTGTTTTTATGTAACCATGTATATCTATATCAAAGCTATCATCCACCTTATATGCATAAACCCTTAGGAAGATCTCTCTTTTTCGTGGACGACCCTGATTTGCTACTGTCTATTTAGTTGTATTTAAGAAGCATTTAGAGCTATAAATTATAACTTTGAGAGGTATGTAGATAACCTCACAGGGTATATGTGCTCTAACCAAGGAAGGCAGGGCATGAATGCATTTTCCCTGAAAAGTATATTAAAAGTTGGCCCAAAAAATTCTGAATTCGAATATTTGAAAATACATGGCTAAATCAAATTTTAAAGAAAATTTGAATGGTGATACTCAATTTATGGTCTAAAACCCAAATTTATTCAGTTAAAATGAAAGGACCTGGCTCAAACGAAAAGTGTCGATCATAAATAACTCACACCAACACAAAACTCGTACGTAAACTGAAATCGAACCCAAAACTAGAAAGACCAATATCCAAAATAAATCTAAAAACAAAACTCAAACTGAAAAGACAGGGGTGTAGTTAAGTAAAGTTTTTATAATGAGCTAGGTGCTTGTATAATCCCCAATTCTTTGGTATGTGCAAATATAACCCGAAGATTTATGAATGTGCAGTTGTACCTAAAGTCATCAAAGCGGCCAGTTGTATCCATTCATATTCTCTCTAATTTAAGCGGGGCACTCGAGTATGAATTTACATATTTTGGCCGGCCATGGGTATGCCTGCACTTTTGAAAAGCTGAGGGTTATACTTGCACTTTTCATGAAATTGGGGGTTATCTAAGCATTTTACTCTTTTATAATTCTTATTACTCAAAATTGTTGACTTTATCACTTTGAATTATCAATAACATCACAAACATAAGTGATTAAACATATTTTTTATTGTTGCAACTTTCGTTCTATTTGTTATAAATGCTTATTGCAAACATGAATATATATAATATTCAATTACTAGAAAGTTAGACTTAATACTTTTATACAATAACTAAAATAATAATAAAACTACGACAAACATAAAGAAGGTTTAAAATCGATAACAAAATTAGAGAAAAAATCTAAACACATACTATTCTATTTTGTCACCATAGATTATAATCTCAACGATATGCATTAGTACTTGCATAAATATGAAAGGCTCTTCATCATTAACTCACATTTGATTATATTAACATGTGTTTGCTACATCTACTTGTACGAAACTTGGTATATAAGGCCCGCTTGGCCCATCCTACTCACCAAGATACAACGAGGCGGCGAACTGAGCAAAATACATTGGATTACTGCGTCAATAGGCGTCATGGAGGTAATTCACTCAGTAAAGTTATGAACAAAGCAAACACATCAATCATCACACCTAATCAGTCGTGCTAGGGATATAGTGTAAAGTCCACTAGCCAAGAATGCCATAATACCCCCACGACCGATCATGTCACACACAAAGTGGGAACATGATTCAAGATCGAGGTCGCAATAATAGGACCACGATTTTGTAACCTGAACAAACTATAAATAGAGAAGGAAACACTGGCATCGTGTAAGTGAAAAATGCTCCACAAAATACACATACAATAATGTTATACTGACGTAAACATTAGAGTTTCGTCCTAGGGATCAAATGGGGAACCATTGCAAGTAATTGAAGAGTTTGGGGCTTGCAAGGATTTAAGCACATCAATAGCGCCAACTGTGGGGATAATCTATTCTTTTTTAGTTTTAATAGTCCTCAAGAAAGACCAGAGCAGCCTCTCCAACAACGAATACCAGGCGGAGATTAGTAGTCCTAAAACTTGGACCCATATGATGCGAAATCAACAAAATCTCACCAAGCACACACCAAAGGTAAAATACCTGGGTTAGAAATCTAAAGGTGTTGCTAGAAAGAAATAGGTGCATTGCACCAAAAATTATAAAAAGAAAGGTGTAAAGGAACACGAAACCCTAAGAGACACACAATTACAATTGTGAAAAAATACACCAAAAAGTGTAAAGAAATGCATATCACCGAGCATGAACGCGCAAAATGTATGCCACAAATGGTTGGACTAGCAATCATTAGGGTAAACGCTACCCAACCAGCGGAGCCATTATGGCCCAAGCTCCAGAAATCATAACAAGCAACCAATGAAGGAAAGTAACAAGGTGCTTCGAGTAAATCTTCCAGAAAGATCCTGTGTAGTAAACGAGAAGTCCCGAGATAGGTAATATGCCCCCATAATAAGTTCGTGAACAACGAGGCTAAGGCCAAACGCGATACGATGCAGGGCACTTAAACGGACAACAGTCAAGGAAAACACTAACATAGGTAGTCATGGATAGAGAATTAGACTTATCACCAGGTTTTATCCCTACCTGCTATATGAAAGTTAGTACACCCTTTCAAGAACAACTAATGTAGCTCGATCAACCAGGGGGTCGCAATAAGGATTATCCTCTATGAGCCTCCTCAAAAAGATACATGGCTCCAATCAGATAAGAAATTTCCAACTATTGGAAAACTTAGCAGATTACTGAACATCTAATCCAAACACGTGACTTCCAAAAATCCAGCAATCGTAAATCCCAATAACCATTCCTCAACCCATCCGCCAAAACCCAGAACTTCACCGCAAAGCTTCACCCAACAAAGGAAGTTGTGAGCGTACCCAACACACAAGGTTCATTGTCCATGCATTACTTTAGGAAGAATGTGATCAGGCGATGTAACGACGTTCTCTAGCATAGTGAAAACGAAGAAAACATCCCAACACACATACATGGCACCACAGTTAAAAAATCAACAGGGAATATCATATTATTCAAATTTGCATGACTCAACGTCATTGTGCTAACAATGATACATATTTTATTAGATCAGGAATCCAGTATATTACAAAAATTAAGGATTACAATAGATATTCCCACTATTATACCCCAAACTATAAACTAGCCTAACAATTATAATTATGTTAAATGTATACAAATATTCAACAGTTAATACATCGCTAGTACTCTTCTGATGCAGGATGTTTGGCGACGAGTATTGAGGATCAAATCGATCGTCGCAAAAGTTTGACGAGTACGAGCAAACGTTCGGCTTGTCTAGAATTGAAGAATTTGTGTATGGCATCCAAATGACTATTGTGATACCTTTTCGGAATAACAACGAGCTAATAAAGACATTGTATGATTAAACTATAGGGGAAAATATTTTCTGGAAATATTATTTTCGATTTTTGTTTTAGTATTTTGGGCTTCATTATAGTATTTAAGAACATTTTCTACTCGTGGAAAATTTTATCTTTCATTCTATAGTATTTTGGGATTATTATCTTCTGGTAGATTCCAGACCTAAACCCTTGGGTTTGTGCTTGCGAACCCTTGTTTGTACTTACATATTCATGCTTGCAGATCTTCCAATTTTTCGACTGTGTCAGCTTTCAATAGCCTCTTCGAGACAAACCGATCTGGCTAGATTTCTCAACCATTCTTATTCTTCGAACACCGAACAACGACCTTAAAACTATTGAAAGAGGATAATTCCTTGGGATCCATCCTTCTCATGAGAAAAATCGGGTGTGTTATACAGATGCAAGCAATGGTCATCTATTCTCCCACTACACCTCATTCATTTCTCACTCGAACACAGTTAAATAAACTCATGAATGAACTCCTCCTTCACGAGCCCTTCAACTAAATAGCGAATCTCCAGATGATGCATTATGCAGAGTAATTTTTTGAGTATTTTTATTTAAAAAACATCCTAATGACTACTTATAACCAACTTCTGCCACCAGTTACAAAAAGGGAAAACAAGGGAATAATCATGCTTCCAGTACACCAGTGGGCCCTACCTATTGTTCTCATGCTACAACTTGTAATCAGCTAACAAACGAGAAGTTCTTTTTACTCTAACGTGTCTCTCCCTTTCTTATTCTATCTTTGAACTTCTGTTTTGAATTGACAGTGACTCTTTTTTCTGGTTCAGTGTTTTGAGTCCAACAAATCATTCTTTATTGTAAAAGTTCAATAGCAGCCAACATATCAGTATTCTAACTCATATGAGTTGGAAATAAAATGAAGAAACTGAGAAAAAAATCCCGATTACTCGTTGCCATGCGATGTAGCAACTGAAATAGGCCAATGATATGAGGGTAGTGTAGGCTGATGGCAGACAAAGTTAGACACAAAGTTCCAGAATTTCTTTAAATGCCCCGTGAATAACAAAATTTTGGCTCATTTCCATTTTTTGAAAGTTCTATATATTATATATTAAGAAAGGTAAGTACATATAACCCTTCCTAAATGCAGAGCTTTGTTATGCACTACATTCAGACTTTCCCTAGCTACTTTATTGAATAAAGCAGAACTACAAATATTTCTCATGATACATACTATTTCTCGAGCGAAACTCCGAATTTCCCATGGCACTTTCATTGTTTCCTTTAAGGAGCTTTGGAGAATGATTGAGTCAGTGTGGAGCATAACATGTGATATTTGTAATTGGCTCGCTGCCCTTAGATCTCTCAAACATGTTTCCGATTCTGTTTGGAGGGAAGACGTTGCCACAAAGAAATTTGAGCCAGACAGGGGTTTCGTTGCTCCCTCTGCATTCTTAGTATCCCATGTTCTTGCTCCAATGCTTTTTGGTGATGAAACGAGCCATCAAACATAACATGTGCAGCTCTGATTGATTCCAATTATAATTGCTGATCCCGCTCTCTTATCTGTTGATTTTTGTTCCTAGTGTTTTGTGATTCCATTATGAGATTCTCATCTTGTTGGGCTAATGAAATAATGAAATAATAATGATCTTTTGCAGCCTCCTAGCTATAGATAGGAGTTTCCTCTTCATGTTGCATTGCTTTCTTATTTATGCCGTTCTATATTTTGCACATAATGCATACAGAAAGATAGATATCCTCAACAGTAGGAGCCCCCCTACTCAGAAAACCATGAAAGTATATCAGTGTGCTCATGCGGATCAAAATAGAAGTCGAGAATAGATGCTCTCCATATTCTTCTGGACATTTTGCATCTTATAAAGAGATAATTGACATCTTCAACTTTAGCTCAACATCTGGAACATAAATCTTGTTCAGTTAGCTTTCTTATCTTCTTGTTAACTCCTGTGAGCAGAGCATTACTTAATAATCTTGAAAGGAAAACTAGAATTTTTTGAGGTAGCTTCAAATTCCATACAGTTTCCACATTTTTTTTATCCGAGGTGGAAAAAATGATGTGGAGGTAATTGCAGTCTAATTTCCTTTCACAGCAATATGATAGCTCCTTTTAACCATATACCTGCCATCAGAATTGTGTTTCCAAAGTACTTCATCAGAGCCTTGAGCATCTTTATCTATATGTATCGTCAAAATGTGAGGAATGATCCAAGCAGGAAAGATTGCTCTTAGAAATGAAGATCTTCATTCACGATTTTCATTTATGAAGTATGACACTCTGAGTTCCGTTCCTTATGAGATTACCACATTATGCTTTATTGGATTTTGCTGCCCAGGAATCTAGTTCTCATGTATCTGAATGGATTCTCCATTGACTACTCTCAAAGCTAGATGCTTTGTGACAATGTTATTTGCCCAAACTGCCTATTTCCAGCCCCATGAATCTGATCCTTTAGCTTTCACCAATTTGAAATCCGTAGTCCTTAAATATTTGGCATTGTATATTTGTACTAACAGACTATCTTTCTCTATCATTATAGCCCAAGTGTGCTTTGCCAATATTGCTTTATTCAATCTTGTCAATGATCTAAGTCCCAATCCACCTTGTTCCTTCGATTCTGTTTTTTTCCAGAATTTCCGATGAATTGATCTTCCTTAAACATCACCTCCTCAAATGAACGCCGCTATCATTCTGTCTAATTTCTTTATAATAGAATCCGGAATAGGAAAAATACCAAAAGGGTAGATTTCTACCGATGAAATCACATGTTTAGCTAAAGTTATCCTTCTAGCTAAATTCAACATTCTAGCCTTCCCGGATGAAAATTCTATATATATATTTCTGAATAAGGCTAGAAAAAAATCTACTTCTTTTGCGCCCTAGTATAATGTTAATCCCTAAATACTTTCCACCAATTCCAGATCCATGAATATTAAAGACCTACCGTGTGTACTGCTGCATTGAGTGAGGAGTATTCAGGCTGAAATATATCCCGCACTTGTCAAAATTCAACCTTTGGCCCAAAAATCTTGCATATAGATCGATTGTTTTCGCTATATCATTTCCTGATATGTACACCTTGTAAACAAAATACAGTCGTCTGCATACATGAGGTGATTGATTTTGGGTGCTTCCCTGGAATCTTGTACTCCAAGATACTTGTTTGCATGCATTTTTAATTCCAACCATGCTGACATGCATTGTTGAGCTATAATGAAGATGTATGGTAAAAGAGGCATCCCTTTCTAATACCCTTATTTTGTGCAAAGAAAGTAGATCTTGTACCTTTCACAACCACGTGATATGTTCAAGTTGGGCACGCTGCATCAAGAAATTAATCCAGTTAGTGGGGAATGCCATTGTTGTCAGGGCCTTCTCAAGAAATCTCTGAG
This sequence comes from Rubia tinctorum, assembly GCA_032355605.1. Classification (NCBI taxonomy): domain Eukaryota; kingdom Viridiplantae; phylum Streptophyta; class Magnoliopsida; order Gentianales; family Rubiaceae; genus Rubia; species Rubia tinctorum. The sequence continues at coordinate 7,263 of JAULKM010004407.1, read as the reverse complement.
AAATGCGATCATAAGCTTTAGAGATATCCAACTTGATAGTTGCAAAACCATGGGTTTTAGATTTAATCTTTTTCTCATGTAGTCTAATATTTCATGTGTCAAAAGCACATTTTCACCTATGTTTCATCTAGGAACAAACCCGTTTATTTTATATTAGATCAGGTATATTCCTTTATTTTTGAGGCAAGCACCTTAGTTATCAACTTGAACTTGACATTGCATAAAGAGATAGGCCTGAAGTCCCCAGGTTCTTTAGGCAGCTTCTTTTTTGGAATTAATATGATCTATTTTCGATTCCAACCTGTTGGTAAATGTTCTCCATTTAATATTTCCAGTACATACTCTTGAAAAATTATTTCCTATGCAATGCCAATGTTTATTTTAAAACCCTACTGGTAGACCATCTCCTCCTGGTGCTTTCCATGAAGACATTGCTTTTAGTGCCCTCCAAACTTTTTCCTCACTTAAAGGTTTGTTCAAACTATTTATTTGAGTTGAGGATAGTTTCCTATTGTTCACCTGTATGTAATCCTCTTCCTAAACATCCCTTTGAGGCCCTGGTGGATACCATTCTGGTTGTACATATACACTTTTAATGTGATCTGTCATTATATTTCAGATTCCCTTTGGATCATTAATCCACTCTCTATTTGATGGTAGTATCCCTTATATTAAATTTATGTCTCTTCTCCTGGTAGTCCATCTGTGATAAAATACAGTATACTTTTCCCCGAACTTTATCAACTTAACCTTAGTCTGCTACTGCCAATAATCTGACAAATTTCTGCTCCACATCTTGCAACTCGTTCAACAGTTCCTTATTTGCAGCTTATTTGTAAATATGCCATTACCCTCTTGTAGTCTTTGAAGTTGCTTTGTGAGCATCCTGATCTTCTTTTCCAGACCAACAAATGTTGTATCATATTACTCCAGTTGCATGGATTTTTCAGAGTAATCTCAAGTTTCTTATCAATCTGTTTAAAGTAAGACCAAGAATACATCTCCTCATTCTGGATTTCTGGGGATTCCCATACCTTATTTACTATCTGCTCGACTGCCTCCATCTTAGTCCAAAATGCTTCATAACGTGCAACCTTCTCTGTTCTAACTTGCACGGGATTTGTATCTAACATCATCGGACTATGATCAGAATGCATGATAGGAAAATTGAACAGCTTTCCTTCAGGAAAACATACACTCCACCCATATTCTTCAAAGCCCTATCGAGTCTAGGAGTGTTCAAATCGTCCGATCCGACCCATTTTGACCCGAACCATATGGGCCGGGTCAGGTCAATGTCCCATTTGGGTCGAGTGGGTTGGGTCCAAACGGGTCCGGTCAAATGGGTCGGGTTAGATTTTGACCCAAATCGACCCTTTTTGACCCATTTGCAATTTTCTTCCATATTCTTGAAAAAAAAAATCATAAAAAGAATTTGTTTAATACAACATATCCACCATTAATTTACTTCATAAACAAGTTTAACATTCTTGAAAATAATTGTATTTTTCTTTATTAACAGAATAATATATAACTAAATATAATATAATATTTTTATTTAAAATTATATGAAAATAAATCATAATTGTATTTATTCTTTAAATACTATTACATTAAAAAATTATTTATTAATTTGGGAAAGACCGTCTTTCCATACATTTATGGAAAGACGGAGTTTAATTAGAATAATAAAAGGTAAAAGGTTTTAGTTACAATATTAAAATTTTATTATGTAACGTGTAGTAGTTATAAAGTTTATAAACCGATTTATGCAACCCGAAAATTTTATCTTCATTTCTTCTAATTTGCACTTTAAACCTTGGTTTTTCCATGACTTTTGGATATACCGTATTTCAAAAGACAGACTCTTATTTAAATAACTTATAAAAAGTTTACTATTTTTTATATAATTTGGGTCGATTTGGATCGACCCATGACCCAATCCTACCCGACCCGATCCAACCTTGAATTATGGAACTGTTGATCCGACCCGATCCAACCCGACCCGACTCATTTGACCCAAAATTTTGGATCAATTTAGACCGGGACAGCTAATCCGCTTGACCCATGAATACCCCTAATCCAGTCTATCTACTACAGTTCCTAGATATTGCCTGTTATTTGACCAAGTATACTAAAAAGACCTTGACTATACACTTTTTGCAAATTTTTGTCCTTAATTAGGGTTAGCAAGTTCCTTGCCTTTTCTTGTTGGACGGGAAGACCTACTCATTTTTCCTGCTGTGATTATTAATACTTAATTGAAATTGATTCCCAAAATTTTCAATTCTATTTCTCCTGTGATACTAAACTAACTAAATAATACTCGTGCCAATACACAAATTTATGTAAGAAAACGATATACATAATATAATTTATAATTTGAATAAGTAATAAAAATAATTTATATCTTTATAAAAATTATAAACGATGCATTCAAAATAAATTAATATATTTATTTAAATGATAATATATTTAATTAAAAAATTGACTCGATATTTGTTGATATATAATAATTAATTATATTTAAACAAAAATAATATAGAGTCCGTCTCTTGAAAGACGTTCTTTCCATAAGTCATGGAAAAACCAAGGTTTAAAGTGCAAATTAGAAGAAATGAAAATAAATTTTTTTGGGTTGCATGATTCAGGCTATAAACTTTATAACTACTACACGTTGCATAATAAATTTTTAATATTGCAACTAAAACCTATTATCTTTTACTATTCTAATTAAAATCCGTCTTTCCATAAGGTTATGGAAAGACAGCCTTTCCCAAAACTTTGCCAATAATATATATATATATATGTGTTTTGTATAGAAAAATATTAACTGTTGTATAGAAATACATTACTTTATAAAAATATATATAATTAAGAATATGAAATACCCGTTAATAATTATTTAATTTAAGTAGTAAAATTATGTGTCTTTTTAAAAAGGAATAGAAAAAGTATTCTTAGTTATAAATATAAGTATAAAATAACATATCAATTAAAAAATCTAATTTTAAAAACATGTTAACTAACTTTAAATTTTAGAGTATAATTTAAGTAATACAGTGTATAAGTGAAAATATATGGTGGGTATTTCATAAATTAATGAGACATTATATGTGGTGGGTAGTTCATAACTTAATTAGAGGTCATCTCATATGTCAAGAGACGTTTTCAAAGAAGAATAAATTATAATTATATAAAATATTTAAACTATACTATATATTTCTTTATTCAAATAAATAATTATTTGTTTAATAATTGATATTTGTGAAATAAAAATATTTATTATATTATTAATCAAACTAATAACTTTATTAGATTATATTTTCAGTAAATGTACACAAAGTTGAGAGATAGTTAACATTAAAAAATAGAAATATTCCATTAAAAGGAATTAGATACATAATGGGTGGTTTTAAAAAGGAAAAGTCAAGACGATTGTAAGATTTCATTGTTCATCAATGTATGAATCGAACTGTACCTAGGGAAATATGAGTAAAAATAGATTATGTCCATAATATTACAATTGTATGTTCACTTCAAATTATTTTATTCATTAACAAAATAAAAAATAATTAAAATAAGTACAAACAGAAATTACAAAATGTATTTACATCTTGTAAAATAACATTACTAAATAAAAACTTTAAAGCATGTCATAGATCAAAAATGAAGAAATATAAACATTTTTGTGCATTTTAAAGTTTATATATCTCATAAAATTTTATTAATCATTATGGATTAAATATTTTATGATTATTATTTTTAAATATGAGTTTTATGTTGTTGTATTTTGAAGAATACAGCCGAAGATTTTTCTATACTAATTCCAAAACCACCCAAAAAGATTTGGGGGAAATTCACCACAAAAAAAATTGCAATTAGGAGCACATTTACGAAAGCTTTGCGTTGTGGAATAGTGTACTTGTATAATATTAAGAGGATTAAAAGTGATATTAAACCTATTAGTATTTTAATGAAAAACTAAAAATTCTTGTACGTATCCAAAATTTAGCAAGAAGAGTTGAGTGGATGTTGCTTGATATTAACTCAGGAGAAATATGAAAAGTTGAAAGAAGAAGGGAAAAAGATAATGTCTCTTGCATTTTTAAAGTGATGAAGTTCAAAAGTTCTTTCTGCATTAAATAATGTTGCCTTGTTAATTACCCAAATTAATTATAAATGTATTACATTTTCAATTAATTTTTAAAGGTGACGTGAAAATTTGTTTAAGTGTCAAGTGGCAAAATTAATGTGTGGAGTTCATGTGGCAAAAATAGCCTCATTCAATGTATATTATAGATAACATTCAATTAATCTTGAATTGATATTTTTAGATTATTCTTTGGCCTAACATTATTATTTATACTACGTATAGTTTCAGTTCTATTCAGGTCCAATTCAGTAGAAATCACTTGGAAAGAACAAGATTTTACTATGTCCGTTCTAATTAAATATTTCGAGTATGTAGCTCTAATATTCTAAAAAAAAATGTAAGTAAATTTGAGTTTTTTTTTAAAAAAGTATCAACTAATTCATGAGCTTACATGAAATAACAGTCAACCTTATTGAATAGCTTAATGACTAATTTATCCCTATATACAAGTGACATCAATAATAAGGTGCCGATTTAAGTTTTTTTTCGTGAAATCGTGGTCCAATAATAATAAATTTAATTCAATTTTAGTTACAGGCTGTTGACCTATTTTAGTTTAGTTTTAGTCGAATTTTAAATTTTAAAATCCGGAAATTTATATCTAAAGGTAAAAGGTTCAACTACTCTATTTACTTTTAAGAGGTTATTAAGAGATTTGGAGTATATTGTAGTGGTCAATAGGTTAAGGGACACTTTTGACAAAACTCAGACGCATAATAAAATTATCCATTTACTTTTATAGTATGATTTTTTTACTTTTTCATAATTTAACAATTGCTTTTATTTTATAAGTTCTATAAATGCGTTGCCAAAAAGTGCATAATCTTTGTTAAAAGAACGGAGAAATTATTTATAGCAAATGCTTGCATAGTCTTTAAAGTCATGGTCTTGGAATATAGTAGTGGCAAATTAAACACATAAAGCACTAGTGACGATTCAACCACGCCATTTGCCATTTGCCATTCGCCATTTGCCATTTGCCATTTGCCATTTGCCATTTGCCATTTGCCAACATTTGTGGCTTTAAATACTACCAAAGGCGGTGTGACAAACTATATGAACAGTGCTTTATCGTTGATGATACCAAGCACATCAAAGTAACATCAATTATCATTATGCTGTTTTAAAAAACATGTTTCACCGTTAATATATTTAATTATGTACAATAACGATAAATAAAAATTTATATTTGAAAACTACTTGTTACGAAGGATTAAACAATATTACATGAGATAATATTATTACTCATATATATATATATATATATTTATATTCAAATATGATATCAATTTTTAAATAAAAAATAGTGTCCGAAAATTAAGTGTGCAATATGAAGTGGGATGGAGGGAGTATTAGGTAAATTTGGTGGCTTTTTTTATTTACCTCATTTCTTTTTATCTAATTTAACATGTTCAAAGCTATACTAACTCTCTGTGCCTGCCAACCAAAGATCCATATCACCTTTTTGCATGGGTATTTATTCATATTGACGTAGCTAAATTTCAGCTAAAGATGAGAAATTAAAATGAGTTGATCAAATTTCAAGCAAGAAAATAAAGTCAAAATATGAATCTTTGATTAGAACAAATAAAAATGGAAAGTATGAATCTTTGACTGTCATGGAGGGAGTATCATTTAAACAAGAGTTAAGTGTTAAAGTTACCATGATTTTAGACTGAAAGTGTCAAATAACATTTCACTCGTTTGACTTTTCAGTCAACTGATTTATGGCTGGATTTTATGGAAAAAATAATTTTGCCCTTGAATTAAAAAAATTAATAAAAAGAAGAAAATCTCATTTCCACTTTCTTTCCTCCCTCTCCCCCGTTTTCTTCCCTTCTTCGTCTTTTTCGATTTCTTCCCCAACTTTCCAGATCCGCTTCTTCCGTAGGACTTGGCGGTGGCCGCTTCTTTTGGGGCACCAAGGTGGGTTCGAGGGTGGTGGGGGTGGTGAATTGAGTTGCGGCTAGGGTTTCGCAGCAGCGGCGAGGCGGAGCCGTGGTTGGGGAGAGGGTTTCCAGTAGCGGTGCGGAGCGAATTAGGGTTAGGGTGGTGAATAGCTACGCTGGTGTTACCGTTGTGAAAGAGCGAAACAAGGACGTCGTCGGCGGAGATCAAATCGTCGGCGTCGGCGTCGGCGGGTTGTCCTCGTGTTCTCCGTCGAGGCAGCGGTAGAGACGACTGGAGATGGTGTTTCCCGACGATTGAACGACCTGGGATGGGGGGGTTGTGGTTGCAGCGGCTGACATCTATGAGTATGAGAAGGCCTCCCCGGGGAAGACACAAAGAAAAACAAATGATTTGATCCTGTGACAACTAGGAATACGAGCTTCCAGGTGATTTTCAGGTCCTTCCCTATTTTCATAGTATTTAATCAATTTGTGATGTATTATTATCATAGGATGTCTTGCTAGATATGTTGGGATACAATTCTTGAAGACTAAAAAAGCACTGTAAACAGAATGGAGTGATTATATTGTAGTGTTTAAAGCAAAGAAGAGGTGGTGGTGAAGGTGGTGATAAAATTTTCAACTTCTAGATCAGAGGTATTTTAGTCATTTTTCTATTTCGGCATTACCGGAATTGAGAGGGTCAACACCAAAAATATGGATTTCGAGTATCGGCACTAATTTTGAAAAATCAGGTTTAGATTGACAAAAATAATTAGTTAGGGTTATCTTGACACTTTTTGAGATTGCGGGGTTACATTGACACTTTTACCCTAAAGTTGAAGTTATAAATGTAAAAAACCCAAAAACAATAAAATGGCATGTTGAAGTTAAGAAATGGGAGTATTATTTATTTATTTTTCTCTGAGGTTAAATGGGGGTTATCAAGTAACAAGAAAACAAGAAGAAGAAAAAACAGTAGTGAGAGGGACAACTTATGCTGTAGAAGAAAAAAAAAAGAAAACAGCTTTTCTGTTTGTCCGTACGAAATTGAAGAATAAAATATGAACAATGAAGATGGAAACTAACCCATGGAGTGTTTCAAAACGCTTCAAGGCTTGTTGTAACCAGGGGTGGAGGTAGGAATAAAAAAATGGTGGGTCATCATTTAATATTGAAATAATTAAATAATATAACAAATGAGAAATAATGTCATAA
>JAULKM010004372.1:0-15202 GCA_032355605.1 Rubia tinctorum | reverse complement strand
TGAGTGGTGCGAGATTCTCAAATAAATAAAGATCCAATTTTCCGCAATCCAGAGTCTTCGCAAGGAGATTCATATCAGTTAGTATCAGTGCAAAACAAAATATCCTTGGTCGGTTTCACCATCATCAAGGGTATTGAGTTACTGTTTGAATTTATTTCAAAATTTGTTTATTTTAATATAATCTCATTCGTGTCATATTATTAACTGTTTTTGTTTGATCTTTCTTATCAGGAAAGTTGAATCTTGAGTCAAAGGTCGTCGAACGGTCTGAGAGTTAGAATACTTTAGTATTACTATCCGCCTTCACCTTTTTCAATCGAGTCAGGAGGATGTTGAAAGGTCTGAGTGTTAACAAATATTATCCGCCTTCACCTCTCGGTCAGTTTCCTAGATCTAGGTAGCTTATACAGTTTTTATGTGCTTGTGATATTTTCTTCGAATCTTCTGAAAATCATTGCATGCTCATAATCCTACTGGCTTTCATTCTCGTTCTTTGATATCGTAGTCTCGAATTGTCTTGATTCTTGATTACACATATAAAAAAATAGAGTCTTTTGTGTCGTTTTCCAGATATAGTGTCATATTCTTGATCCTTACGATCTTGAATACTTCGAAGTTCATTTGAATCGAGAGGAAGTTGTCGCAGATTTATTTTCCAAGTTTTATATAGGATTAAAAACTATTCCAAACTTTTCAAAAAATAAAAAAGGGCAGATTCAGGTTTTGGGAAATCCAAATCGGCAGTTCAGGGTTTGGAAAAATCAGATTTGGGGTCAATTTGTAATTTTCAGAAAGTTTGGGTTGTTTTGCAAATTTTGAAAATTTTGAGAATTGCACGGCTGAAAATTTTGGAAATCAGAATCTGAACTGTGTGGTTTAATTTTGGTAGTTGTTGAAATTTATAGGAAAAAAAGAGAAAGGGGAGAGAAAAGAAAAAGGAAATCCGATTCAAGAAAGGAAAAGGAGAGACTAAATCCTTGTGAGAGCGGGGAAGTTGAAATTTCTATATATAGGGGTTTGGGGTGAACGAAAATTTCATCTTGATCAGCAAGAATTCAGATACTTTAGATTTCTTGAAGAATTTTGGGTTAAACTTCTTAATCCTATTTGATTTTAGAAATTCGTTTTTCATCATTGGAAATTTTGTTAAGCCTATATCGAGCTTTCTTAATTTGATCATAACTTCTTCGTTATAACTCCGATTTGATCTATTCTACTTGCATTGTGTTCCTTATTCTTTGTAGAATTTGGAAATATAGATCGTAGAGCCTTTTTCTGAGTTTGTATATTTTTCAATTTCGAATTACTTGCTGCAGTACTTAACCCTCCAGTGCTTTGTTTTTTGCGGCTGTTTTGATTAAATTGATCCCTTGTGAACCTTAGACTTGTGAGTTGTGAGCGATTTACACTTGGTGAGTGATCTTACCAAGCAAAGGGTAGGGGGGAATTTTCATTTCTAATTGTTTGTTACTTCTTAGCAGATAGCGAAGATGGCAGATGAAAACCCTTTCGTCCCGCCTTTTGTTAAAAATCCCAATAATTTGCCTATTACCTTCCCATCTACTAGTAAACCGAATGAACATCTAGATCCAGGTCACTTCGCGGCAACGATGAACGCCATGATGAGCGAAATTCAGAGGTTGGCGCGCAAAATTGACGCCAATGCGCCTTCCACTCCTCAATCCACGACCAACTAGCTGAGAACATTTCGTGAGAGTCTGAAAACTTTTTAGGATTATGGTGTAAGAAGATTAACGAAACATGTAATTTTACCTAAAACGAGCATTTAAACTGACGTTTTCTCCATAATGATGTAATTTTATTCAAACTTTCACTTTAAAAAAAGAGAGAGAAATGCACATATATAACCCTACATAATTCATGAAAGTGTACATATAACCCTGTGATAATTGAAAGTGCAAGTATAACCCTAGATAGTTAGTGTACGTGCAAATATAATCATTTCCGGAAGTTTAAGGCCAAAATTTAGTGAAAAGGCTATTTTACCCCTTTGTACAAAATACAAAAAATACAATAAGTATTGAAATTACATTCATACCCCTTATAGCTTGTTTCCAAGTTTTTGCCTTCAAACAATTCGTTAACTAGCTCTCTTCTTCTTCTTCTTTCAAACAATTCCTCAACACTCTTCTTCTTCCTTACTAAAACTCCTTTATGAAATTCAGCCCAACTTTCAAATTAGGTCTCGAAATTAGATCATTTTCCTTGAATGATTGGAATTTTTTAATTAAGCATTGGTTTAGGGTTTTGTTCAGTGAGCAGGGAAAGGGGTTAGTGGGTCTCAATTTTCTGGCGCTTGGCTGAGCGGCGCCAGAAATGGTGGCAGAGATGGTGTTGGCCTATGAGGATGATTGTGGGGTGGAGAGCGGGGAGAGGGGTTGTCGATGGTGGTCGGCGGTGATGTGACACTCAATAATCGGTGATGGGGTGCTAAAAAAGGTAACGAGGTGGTCGGCAACGGGGAAAGGGGAAATCTGAGGTTGGCGTGCTGACGAGGTGGTCAGCCGCTGTGGGGTGAGGGTTGGTGGTGGTGGTTGGCGATGACGCGGTGATTAATAATCGGTAACGAGGTGGTTGGCGGTGATGAGGCACTAAAAACATGGTGACGAGGTGGTCGGTAACGGGGGAGGTGAAAATCTGAGGTTGGCGTGTTTACGAGGTGGTTAGCGACAGTGGGGGTGAGGTCGTCAAAGAAAATATGAAATCGGGGGTGAGGTCATCGGAGGGGGAAATGTGAAATATTAGGATAAATCTAAGGTTGGAAATCTGGCGTCATGGGTCCGACGGAGGCGGCACGGTGAAAGTGGTGGAGCAGTGGCGGTGGTGGCAGTATAGTGGTGGGTCAAGTGGCATTTTTGTCTTTCAATTTTTGTTTTAGGATGGAGGGAATTTTGGTCATTTCCTGTATGTTAATGGTCAGAAATGGCTAGTCAATGCCGAAATATATGTTTCAGAGTTATATATGCACTTATGTAAAATAGTTAGGGTTATTTTTGTACTAAAAATTATTTCATGATTATATTTATACTTTCTCAATTATATAGGGTTATATTTGTATATTTATCTTAATTAACAAATAATAATTAGACACCGCATTAGAGTTAAAAGAGAAGACATTATATTAATACTAGCCTTCATAAAACATCATTTTCCTTTCCCCATCTCATAAAGGTAAATGAACGGCCGTAGCCTCACTTTGAGGCCCAATTAACTATTACTGGGCCAATTCATGGGCTCGCTTCTATGCTATTCATTTGGTGCTTGGGCCCACACTACACTAGTACAATTATAAGCACACGTTTTGCGATAATGACCAGTATTCCTTTACTGACCGCTCGGACAACAAGAGCATGATCCGCGATGCCTCAGTATTTATATTTTTTAAATTTGGAGGTTCAATTTACCAATTTATATTTTTTTATCCTATATAAATTAAATTTAAGAGTTTGTATTATTCCTAACAATATTATATATTTAATATTATGCAGTATTAATTGTGCCTAAACCCTTGTAAAATAACTGAAACAACTGTGGTTTCGGTTGCAAGTGGAAAAACTATGGGCATGGATGCTTTTACAACAGAGACGTCTAATCTTCGACACTACGACAATTCAAATAGTAAAATATTTTATGAGCGAGCAAATTGGGCTGATCGAAAGCATATTTTTGAAATTCAACGAGCGTCTGTTTGAAGACATGTTAATTAACCAGAAATGTATGTCAATCCCAGTGTGATGGGATGTAAGTTTTAATATTACTTAATCAATGATGTATGGCAACCCCAATGCGATGGGATGCAAGTTTTAATATTGCAGTTGATTATGTCTCAATGTAATGAGAGGTAAGTTTTAAGATTATGACTGCAGGATAATCATGTCGCAATGCGATGGGATGTAAGTTTTAAGATTGTGGCTAGGCAAATTGACGAAGACAAACCCAAAAAATCAATTTATAGCTTATCTCGAGAAGATAAAATAAATTTAATATTTTTCGTAAATTTAATATTTCCCACCCACATTAAATACTCCCAACAGTATTCTTAATTTGCTTTTGCTTTTGCTTTTGCTTGGACCTTATTTTTACATCAATCAATTCAACTTATTAGTCAGGAGAAGGAATAACCAAAATATAACTAGCATATAATTTAGTTATTAATTTAAATGATATTTAGAGTACACAATTAACTATTATGAGAAAGCCTTAGGAAATTTCCATAAGTTCACAGTTGTTTTTATCTTAAATGTTGTATATTTTTTTATAAAATACAAATATTATATTTTAAAAGTTAAAACGAGTAATAATATGTATTTGAATGTGAAAATATAAAAATACTATATAATATAAATAAATATTCTTAAAATTTCAAATTTTAGTATGCAATTTAACAAATACAGTATATAAGGTAAAAAATAAGTGGTCTATTCAAAAGCTCATGGACATGCTACCTGTCAGGAGATTCACTCAACTATCATAGATAAATTTAGGCAAAGTGTTGGAAAATACCGTCTTTCCATAGATATATGGAAAACGGGTTAATTTAGAATAATAAAAAGATAAAGGGTTTGTAATATAAAAAATTTACTATAAACCCGATCAAATCAATCCAAAATTTTATCTTCATTTTTCCCCCTAATTTGCAATTTAAACCTTTGTGTTTCCATAAGTTATTAAAAGACTGTCTTTCGAGAGACACATTCTAAATTTAAATGCATTATTTGCACTTAGTCCATTTTTTTAATGTTGAAAATTCAACTTACACTTATTAGTACTTCAGTTCAATTTAAACCAATCCAGTTCAATTCAGTGTAGTTAAATAAAAATTTTAATTGATTAAATTTAATCAAAAAATATTATTTTCATACACTTATTTTGGTTTAATTCAATTCAAATCAATTTAGTTCATATTATCGTCTTACATGTTTATTAATTACATTCATTATTCTATCATATATATAACCCATCAAAAATTTAATATTAAAGCCATGAATATTATGGCCATTTTCTATGAAGCTTATGTACATTTCAGTTCAATTCATTTCACCTCGGCTCAATGAAAGTTTAATTTTAGTTTTATTTAGCCATATTATTACTTTTTTCAACAAACTTACTTTTTATTCAATTTAAATTAACTCAAATTATTTCAGATAAACTCGACATAATAGGACCTAATTAGTAAGAGCAAGTCCAACAAATTCCCTATAATAGAGATTTTAATTGATTATAAGATTTTACATGGATTTTACATATTTCAAATCCAGCAGCTTCCCTATCTCATTCACTAAAATAAAAATTTTGATCAGAGAGAATACTTTTTTCTCTATATTTGTAGAAAGAGAAAATAAATTACAATGAATGAAAATTTAATGCAATTCCAATTGAATATATCAAATCATAACACAATATTCATTTTCCTATTAAAAATTTAATTCTCACATTTCCCCCCTTCTTCCATTTCCATTAAATAGTACCTTCGACTTCCAACATTTTTTTATATAGAAAACTACTACAATCTCAAACCCATGTGGGATGATTATTTATATATATATTTTTAGAATTTTGCCAATAATGATTTATTTAAAAAATTGAATTAATCTCTTTGGTTTATAGTAAGGATGACAAATAGAACCGTAACTCGTGGGTCAAGCGGGTTGTCTATTGTTAAACCCAAGTGAGTATTAGTAAAATGAGTAATGAGTTAAATGGGTAATGAGTCAAGTGGATAGTTGAAAAATATAGATTGTGCGGGTTGGGTTTGTGTGCTGACAGTGGATTTACCCATATGAGTTGAACTCGCGGGTTCTATCCATGTGGATTGGTACATAAAATCATATGAGTTTAAATGCGCATGTTCTACCCATATGGATTGGTACATGAACCCATAAGGTTTTAACTCATATGGATTGGTACATAAACTCATAAGGTTTTAACTCATATGGATTGGTATATAAACCCATATGGGTTGAAACCGGCAGATTTACCCATTTTGAATCCGTGAGTTAAATAATTTTCAACCTGCGTGTTTCAACTCGACTCATTTTGAACCAACCCATTTTTTTATCCGTCATGAAATGGCCAAAATGGGTCATACCCATAATTTTTAATCACCCATTTTAGCCAACCCATATTTGACCCGTCCACATATTTGCCGCATTAGTTTATAGTTTAATTTTTTGAATTTTTAAAAATATTGTTACCTTGTATTTCAAATTGGGTGAATATATAAAAAGAATACGAAAAGAAGCTATTTCTAATTAACATTAAAATTTTAATTTCAAATTTGTTATATTGACTGTTTTAAAAATCTAACTTAATATTTATATATAATATTTTTGAAGTGATTAAAAATGAACTCTTAATTTTTAAATGAAAAAGTAAATATAGTGTAATAAATTTTAGATTATGTAAAATAGAGAATCTGTTAAATGTTGAAAGTTGAAGTTGAGTAAAAAAAAAGCAAGGTTTTGGGAAAGACAGTCATCCTATAGCCATACTGGAAGACGGGGTTGAATTGAAATTATAGAAAGGTAAAAGGTTTTAATTGCAATATTAAAAATTATTATGCAACATTTATGAGTGATAGGTTTATGACCCGATTAATACAATCCGGAAATTTTATTTTGATTTCTTCAAATTTACAGTTTAAACTTTGGTCTTTCCATAACTTATGGAAAGACCATCTTTCAAGAGACGGACTCAAAAAAATATAGAAAATATTAATTTTTATTCCCTATTTTTTAAAAAATCTCGTCTCTTGAAAGACGGTCTTTCCATAAGTTATGTAAAGACCAAGGTTTAAAGTGTAAATTAGAAGAAATGAAGATAAAACTTTCGAGTTGCATGAACCGGGTTATACAATTTATAACTACTACACGTTGCATAATAAAACTTTAATATTGCAACAAATACCTTTTACATTTTATTATTCTAATTAAACCCAATTTTTTCATAAATTTATGGAAAACCCGTCTATTCCAAAACTTTACCTTTTAAAAAAGGTTTAGGAAAATTATTGCACTTAGCTATAACAAGCAAATGTCAAAAAAATCGTTTAATATGATCAAATCACAATTGATGTTATAAAGGGACGTGTATGTAATAGTTGCATTGCAATATCATAATTACACGGATACGTGAGATTGTGCATTAGATCCAACTTTTCAGAGTTTATCTTTATTTTAATGTAGTTCAGCTGTAAATTTAATTTGGTAATTTTTAATTTAATTTAATCATACATTATTTAACTTCCATATATTTAACTTTCAAATGTCGGATTTTGATTAGAACTTCAATGTGACGTAATCAAATAAAAGTGATTGACGGTATATTTTAACTTTTGATCTCCAATACTACCATCGAAACTACAACTTTAATATGACATGTCAACAATTAAATGGTTATGACTTGAATGAAAAGGTATAAAAATCAGAAAGTTTGGCCAAAATTGAATGTGATGAGGTATTGAAGGCCTCACTTTGAGCTTCAAAGAATATAAGCTCTATTTGAAAGGGTCTCTTGAAATTTATGCCACGTAAGATTGACACTCATAATTGACTTTTGCATTGGAGATGTATTTTAGGATTGAAAGTCTATCGAGATGACGTGTAAATTAACTTTTATCAAATTGATTCTTGCATTGGAGATGCTCTAATGTATGAAATACAATTCACACCTATTACCGTACACGTTTTAGATCCTATTATCTAATATGTTTTAGATCGGCTAACTGTTAGACGAAATCATTTTATAGTTAATATAACTAATGAATCAATTTAATGTATGTTTTTATTTATTACAATGGAAATTTTACAATGTTATATTTTTAAAAAATGTATCACAATTTATAAGTAAGTATGATCTTACTTTAAAAGTTATTGAAACGATGTTTTCTATAATTGGTCTAACATGAGATTGTTTTTTTAAAAACAAACCTTTTACTACCCTGATAAAAAGATTAAAAAACAAAATAATAATAATAAAGTAATAGGCACTACTACAAACTAACGTCAATGTGACACTTGGAAAGTGTTTCTTTAGAGAATCTCTTTTCAGTGCGAGAATCATTTGAAACTCTCGCCTGAACAAATATACATTTTGGTCAATCATTTCATTATATACATTAATAATTTTACGTATTTAATCTCAGTAAATTTATAATAAATATTTTAATATTCAATTTAAAGTTGATTAAATTGTTTTAAAATTAAGATTTTAAAATTATATACTCTCTCTGAATAGATATATGAATAATAATATTATCGTATATGATATCGTTCAATTCATCGAAACAAGTAGTTTATAAATATCAATTTTTTATTTGTCGTTAGTATACGTAGATAAACATATTAACGATTAAAATATCTCATGAACAGCGTGCAAAAAGCAAGACTGCAACTCTACCTGGGACGGGGAGTAGATAAATCCAATTAACAAAGTGCATGAATTATAACTTTTGATATTTATTTGCTACACTCAACCAATTAAGTTATCTAATTATATTATATATTATTATATTAAAAATTAAAATTAAAATTAAAAATATTGTGATAAATTATGATATAAATTACAGTGCATGTATATTAAATAATTCATTTAAGAATTTATATATTATTTAAATTTGGTAATTAAATATATGTTTTATTTTATTTTTTACTATACAATGATAGAATTTGTATCTTAACGTTATCGTGTGTTTAAAATTAAATGAAATATATTTTAAATAATTTTATATAATTGGATACACTTCACAAGTATAATAAGTACAAGTAGTATATAGATGTTTATGTAAAATATTAAATTATTGATTAAATATTTGGTGGAAGTAAGAAAATGTGTACAACTTCAAGTTAGCGTTGGGAAGAATGTTTTTAAAACAAAACATTTCTAAATACATCGCATCCATATTACAATTTGACGTGTGACTACTACAAGAGCATCTCCAACATCGGATTCATTTGGGTGAACGTCGCCACATAATACAAAGGACTACCTAATCAAAATAATATCTCCAACGCGGGAGTCATTTGAACCCTGAGGTGGATGTATTTTTAATTGAACCCGTTGAATAGAGTTCTTGTATTCAGACCCCCATATCAAATCGCTCACTTTGACACGTATACATTTTGGACAATCATTTTATGATTTATATTGTAAATTTTACCGTATTTAATCCCAGTAAAATTTATAACTTTTTAATACTCAATCAAAAGTGGATTAAATTATTTTAAAATTAAGATTTTAAAAATTTATAAATAAATACAATTAACAAGGTATATGAATTATAACTTTTGATATTTATTTTTTACTCCCACTGATTAAGTTATATAATTATATTTAATTCTAATATATTAAAAATAGAAATAAATAATATAGTGATAAATTATGATATAAATAATAGTGCATGTATATTAAATAGTTTATTTAACATTTAAAATTATATATATTATTTTAGTTTTTTACTATGTAACAATATAATTCTTAACGTTATCGAGTGTCTAAAACGAAATGAAATACATTTTAAATATTTTTTATAATTACATACACTTCACAAATAAAATAAATACAAGTAGTAATAATAGGTGTTTAAAATTATCGATTAAATGTTTGGTGGAAATAAGAAAATATTTGCGACCACAACCTTAGCGTTGGAGAATAATGTTTCTAAAACCAAGCATTTCTTAATACATCATACTACAACTGTATTATAATTTGACGTGTGACTATGATATTCACGACAGAGCCTCGATCATAACATTGGAGATGCTCTTAGGTGCTAATAATACTGGTGGCAACAGTTTCACACATATTACCATAAGTGATGTTGCATTAGATTCAACACAATATTTTTTTTTAAATTTAGGTAACAATTTTCAAAGGTTTAATTAACACTTTATAAATTATTTAACATTTTAATTAGTGTTTGAAGAAAAGTGTTATAATAGCTCTAATTTGTAGTATTGAGGTAAGGAACTATTGATTTGGTTAAGTAACGTGTGAGATTGAAATAGAATTCAATCCAAATAAAAATAATACAACGCATGTAACTTTACCTTATATTTAAATGCAATAATCATATCCTATAATTCTTTTTTCCCCTTCAAAAATCATATCATTCCCGATAAATCTTGATTAAAGTTGAACAAAGAAATCACCGTTCCCGTGACATCTTTGAATCCCCCCACCGTCCACCGACTCCAATGTTTCTCAGACCCAACAACAAGGTGGTTAATTAATTACTTTTAATCAAATTGGTTATGTAGTTGAGATACTAAGTCATTGGTTTCAGTTCACAAATCCCATCAATCTAATTAAATCATGATATTAATGATTACTAAGTACCAAGTATGATGTATTCTAATTTCCTTAATTTACAAAAATGTGTTTAAGCTCCATAAGCTGGATTTCCATGTGCTGGTGGGTCCTGATCACCACGCACAATGCGCGCTATTCATTTTATTTTATTTTCACATTTGTGATCTTCTAAAGCCTAGTCGAAGGTTAATGTCGGAATTAAGTTTTTGAGATTCGATTCTGTTTCATTTTATTTTTTATGTAACGATTAGGACCTTTTTTCTCGCGAGTATTCATTATCTTATTTGTAAATTCACCACGACCAGCTGTTTTTTATCCTCTATACATTTTCCCGCACTTTTAATTAATTAGAGATCCCATCCGAGCACTTAAGAACGTGATTAATGAATGTAATTAATTGCAAACCCGCAAAAAATGGTACCCCCGTCACAAGTACGAATGCAGTGCGTAATTTTTATATTTACTGTATAAATGTCGGCACGATTTTATTACGGAGTACAGATATACAGAGTTAACATGTATACATACATTTAGTAGGATTCTCTTCGACGTACTCACTTGATCGTATTTAATATTTATAGAAAATAAATAATTAAACCCGCAATTAAGTGAATGAATGTAAGTTATGTAACCCAAGTGAACGAATCACTAGTTAGAGAAAAAACAAATTACAACGCAGGGGAATATTGCACTATTAGTCTACTACAAATTAGAGTTACAGTAATAAATACTTTTTAAGCAACACTTGCTAAAATATTACAATCGTTTAAAATGTTTGTTAAATATTTGAAACGGTGTAGCCTATATGTTGAAAAGGTTTGTGTAGCATTTATTACAACAACACCTAATGTAATACTTGTAAAAGTGTTGTAAAGGGTCCAACTTAGTATTTTTAGCACATAAGTAACTCTTTAATAGTGTTACATAAGACTCAGTAGTTTGTAGTAGTGTTGCGTTATCTCTGTTCCATAATTAACCTTTTTATTTAATTTTTTGGAGTTAGTTGTATCAATATTTAATTATTAATATTTTCGATGTATATAATTTTTTAAATAATAATTTTAACATCTAATTTATATGTTAACATATCTAGTTATCTTTTTAGTTACATTGATTTTAACACGCGTGTTACATTTTGACTTCTGAAAGTCAAATTATAAAGTTAATTGCGGGATAGTATAGATGTGATATGCAAAGTATTGTATTATACCAACTAACTTTTGAATAGGGTTATTTCATAACTGATGTAACTAATAAGAAAATTTGATGTTTGTTTTTATTTACTGCAACAAATTTACTATAACTATGATTTTTTTTTAAAATGCATCGCAATATATGAATAGTTATAGTTTGATCATAAACATTATTGAAGTAAGACTTTTTATGATTAATCCAACCTTTAATTGGTCCAACATAAACTTTCTCACTATGCTAGCCTCTTGAAAATAAAAACTTTTTTTTAAAGCGGGTCGAATGTACTATTAATTTGGAATATATCGATGATCTAAGGTTCATTTCAAATTGGGGTCCAAATAGCGCGACTCTTTCACCGTACAATAGGTGCTACGTCACCTTAGTTTTTAGGCATTTATAGTTTTATTGTAATCGTGGGATCAAACCATTAATTTTTAAAGGTGATTGTAATCTAATTTACCCACTTTTTCTTGTAAGAGTGAATGGAATTCTTTCAAATCATTATAAAAGCGACAGCATATGTTGTTTATTACGAATGTTTGTGATAAAAATATTAAAAAATTAGAATATGAATGAAAAGATGTGTACTTGAATAAAAGAAAGAAAACAAAAGAATAAGCATTCTATATTTTGTTATAAAGAAAATATAAAAAAAAACTATTGTTTTTGACTGAGTAATACGTGTATAAGGTGTATACATTATTTTGCAAATGATTTATCATCATCATCATCAATTATATCGAGATGTCAATGCCTCATTTGTGAACTTGAAGGAGAAAGGTACGTAAAGGGTTGATAATCGACATGGCTGATGAACCACCAATCACATTGTACGGTGTACCAAACATTTCAGTACGAAAGCACCATAATTAAAACCATTTCGGTTTTATTTTTCCTTTTGTTATTAAAACATCATACTCAATGCGAAAGATATTTCGCTTATCTGCATTTGACATCGTGACTTTAAATTTTGAATTTAGATTGGTAAAATAAGTGAATTAAAATGAATTTATAAAGTAATAAAAAAGTATATTTAACTGATGAAATCTTTCTAAAAACAAAGTGTCCCAATATAAAGAAAATAATCAGAAAAGGAAAATGTGTCAAATACAATGAAACAGCACGTATGTGCATTAGTATAATATACTCAATGACTATTAAATATTCCCTGTTCCCCTATTATTGATGTACTTTACCTTTTTGAGTTGTTTCTTCAATATTAACACACTTTTTATTTTTGGTAATATTTCTTAAATTTTATCCACTCATTCTACTTTTTAATTCCTACATTCAATTTCATCCACCAATTTTCTTCATTTAACGAGCATTTGCTCCCCAGGTTGTTTGGGCCTTATATTGCTTTCGTTGCTTATTGTGGACTCGTGCTCCCGTTCTAAACTCGTGTGTGTATTTCCGCTGCATACTCGTCCATGTCACTCTAAAGGTTTGGTGTGCTGAGAGTAACCAGGTTAAGTGCAACGTACGTGGGAAACTAGCGGCGGTCGTTGTACTCTAGCACGACTAAACTGCACGATTAACCTCCTTAGAAGTTGACCCGGGATGGTTGGTATGAGGAAGGGAGTATAACAATTACAAACGGGGTAAGCAATAATAATTTAGGCAAGAAACATGATTCGCATGAACAGTTTACCCATCAAATTGTAGACTTGGGAGAAAGTTTCGTGAACTAATCAATTGGAAATTAGGTGATAAATCATAATTAACATACTGTGTGTATATGTGGTTGTCGGTTCCTTCTAACTTAACCGAAACATGAATCATTTCAAAGCGTCGGTTGGTTAAGGAGGAGAAAGAGACCTGTTAAAAGACACGCACATGAATAGGTATTATTTAAGCCTCACAAACGTACTGTTGGTGTGTAGTGTGAACGCACGGACAGCAAAACCCCGCAATTTATATTCCTTCTACGGAAACTTCACCAACAAAACCGATACGTTCATATTCTGACTTCTTCGCAGAAATGTTTGTTGTGGAAAAATGAGAGAATTGTATTGGAGGATTTTTTGCGAAGAAATGCGTGGAAAACTCGATTCATCACATTTATATTCTATATAAAATGAAGAGAGAACACGAGAAAAACCTCCAATTTTATTTATTGTTAATGCAAGTCAAAACAAAATGACGGGCTGATGCTTCCAGATTAAAATAATTCTCCATAGACTTGTTTTAAAGTTATACTTGTCTTGCTTTCACATGTGACTTTGTTTTGCTTCATTTTGTTGAGCAACTAGAGTGGTTCAATTACTTGTTTTTCTTAAAAATATATATTTAACTAGTCATTAAATATATCACTCTAATTTCTGTTTTACACAATTTTTCTAGCAACATATAAGTATATGGACCCTAAGCACTTACTCAAGATATACACTTTCACTGTCAACAATTGACTTACAAAATGTATGAAGCGTAATATATTTCATTAAAGATAATTAAAAAGTAAATAATTTTAAAAATTGTAAGAATCATGGACACCTATCATAAAACCAATTGATACTATGTAGGGGACGACGCTTATATATTTAACTATAGGATTGTCAACCACCACGGGTGAAAGTTTGGAAACGAGTGTACGGGTAATAGAATGTGTCAAAAAAAATATTCCATGTAGTATTAGTGGCTTAACAATGTCAACCTGAAAGATAAACAACCAAGCAGAAAAAACAATTAGCTGGTCAAGGTATAAAAAATAATAAAATTTAAAAGAGGCGAAAATTGAAAATACTCGGAAGCGCACATGACTTGCAAATTATTGACTCGGAAAGTTATTGCCTATTTAAACTGTACTATTGCGTTAATTATCCACTCGCAAAATGCACCACTTGGATTAATTGGATAAGGTCAATAAAATTATGTGTGTTAATTAGCAAAGAAAGACGTCAGATAAAGGTCAGAAAAATCAAGTTGGTAGAAGCGTAGTGGTAGTAGCTGATTAGTTGGACCAAATGTCGGTTTGGTTTGGCTAAAGGGTGGAGATGGTTTGACAAAATCAAGAGTCAACGAATTAGTGAAACTGATCAACCCAATTCGCCGTTTTGGTCTATCTAATCGCCTTTTACGAACAAGCAGCCATGCATCTCCCTTGAATCAATATCCCCCACTCCTGACCTCAAATGGAAAATATACAACTGTAACCCTATAAATTGAGAAATTGCATATATAACCTTAAATTAATTTTAAATGCAAAAGTAACTCTACATAATTGATAAAAGTGCAAATATAACATTCTGGTGAGGAATCCGGGGTTGTCCGTGTTTTTCTGGCGTTGACCCCCTACAAAATGATAAAAATGGCCTCGGACCACAATCTGAATTTGGGTGGATATTTATACCCTTACTCGCCGCCGGACCGATGAGGTTGTATCAGCACATTATAAAAAATGATAGGGTTATATCAACACATTCCTAAAACTTATAGGGTTATATTAGAACATTTGTAGAAAATGTAGGGTTATATCATCACATGTTATAAATGCAAAACCCATTAACATTAAAAACCTAGGTTAGAGAACACAACAAAATAAAAACTACAAACGCAACACCAAAAGTCATCCAACCATCAATACAAACTAAACTCAACCAAATAAATAAAAATATCATAAAAAATCCTTATATTCTATACCATATATACCACGTATTTCTATTCATGTGACGAGGAGGGA
>JAULKM010004362.1:0-15202 GCA_032355605.1 Rubia tinctorum | reverse complement strand
GTCAAATTTGGCCAATGGATCTCTATCTCGTAGAATGTAACACTTGCTTCCAAACACATGAAAATGAGATACATTTGAATTTCTTCCCTTCCATATCTCATAAGAAGTCTTGTTGGTAAACGGCCTAAGATACACCCGATTAATAGTATAACAGGCTATGTTAACAGCTTCTGCCCACCATTTTTTTTGTATACCTTTTTCTGCAAGCATGACTCGAGCCATCTCCTGAAGTGTTGTGTTCTTCCTTTCAACAATGGAGTTCTGCTGCGAAGTGATTGGAGCGGGGAATTCATGTTGAATTCCAAGTTCATCACAAAAATCACAGAATTGAGAGTTTTCGAATTCCCTGTCATGATCACTTCTGATTCTGACAATCTTTCCAATCAAACTTCCTTTCTCAATCTGCAATTTTACCACCAGAATTCTAAACACATCAACAGTATCGGACTTTTCTTTGAGAAACGCTACCCAAGTAAATCTCGAAAAGTCATCAACACATACAAAGATGTACTTCTTGTCATTCACACTAGGTGTGTTGACTGATCCCATTAAATCCATATGAAGAAATTCAAGATTCCTTGAGGTAGTAATATATTGTACTGCAGAGTGGGGAGACCGAATCTGTTTACTTTTCTGATATGGACCGCAAACAATTCTACTTTTGGCCGTAAGCATAGACATTCCACGTACAGCCTTTGAGTTTGCAATTTTCACCAAGGTTTTATAGTTGATATGCCCAAGCTTCCTATGCCATAGTGTGTCTTCATCCTATTTTGAACTCAAACATCATACTTCTTGCTCCAGAAGATAACAATTATCTGATGATTGGATACCAGAAAGAACTCTATCATCGTCATGTTTAACCACACATCTGTCTTTCTAAAATTCAATTGTCATATTTTCATCACAGAACTGACTAATGCTTAGCAAATTTTCCTTTAAACCTTCAACGAGTAATACACTAGTAAACAGGGAAATCCTTCAATTTGCATTTCACCTCTGCTTATAACTCGACTCTTCTTCCCATCACCAAAAGTAACCGAACCACCATCATAAGGTTTTATCTTTGTCAAAAACTCTTGAGTTCCGGTCATGTGACGAAAGTATCCACTATCAAAGTACCACGAGTCTCTAGAATGTGCAATAAATGAAGTATGAGCAACAAAACAAGTATTCAAGCATTTAGGAATCCATATATTTCGAACCATATTTGACCGTTGGGTACTGTCTATGTTGGAACATACAGACAGCTGACGTCCGTTCATGATATCTTTCAGAAATTTAAGACACCGATCTTCGGTATGGCCTTGAAACATGCAATAACTACATATGAGGGGTTTTCGAACATGAGTCTTCATCACCTTTTTCTTCATATCTTGCACCAAAATTCAGATCTGCAACAACAACATTCTTAAGTTTTTCAACCTGCACTTTCAATTCCTTCTAGCTCCGACCAATTGACTTTTCTCCAGCTTATGAGCCTTATTTGCATCTGCTACCTTTAACCACATGTCACATGATGGCTACTTGTTCAAAGGAGATCAGTTTTGCATCTTTAACTCTTCGTTGAGGGAGAAACTAATTTGGGATTTACATGGTGGCGGTCTTATCGATCATTTGGGAAGAGATAAGACAATTGCAAGTTTGGAAGAGAGGTATTATTGGCCGCAATTGAAGAGGGACGTGAGCAACATTGTCAAGAAGTGGTTTGTCTGCCAGGTTTCTAAATGTCAGTCTCAAAATACTGGTCTTTATATGTTATTACCTATTCCTGAAGATATTTGGCAAGATTTGTCTATGGATTTTGTTTTGGGGTTGCCTCATATCCAATGTGGAGTAGATTTTGTTTTCGTAGTGGTGGAAAGGTTTCCAAGATGTCACATTTTATTGCATGCAAAAAGACCGCTGATGCGTTAAAATTACAAATCTATTTTTTTGGGAAGTTGTGCGTCTCCACGGAGTTCCAAGATCTATTTATTATGACAGGGATACGAAGTTTTTCAGTCATTTTTGGATTACCTTGTGGTGGACGTTTGTGACTACTTTGAATAAGAATTCTAAATCCCATCCCATACTGACGGGCAGACTGAGGTAACGAACAAGACGTTGGGAAATATGATTCGTAGTGTTTGAGGTGAGAAGCCAAAGAAGTGGGATTCAACTTTGCCTTGGGTCAAATTTGCTTATAACAGTTCAGTGCATTCAACTTTTGGAAAATCTCCATTTTCTCTTATTTTTACTACTGTTCTGAAGCATGTGGTGGATTTGGTTGAATTGGCAAAGGTTCTTGGAGTTAGTAAGCCGGCAGAAAATTTGACTAAGGAGATTGTGGAGACCAAGGAATCTGTTAAGTCTGGTTTAGAGGCTATTGGGAATAAGAATAAGGAGGCAACTTATAAGCGTAAGTTACTCAAGGTTTTCAAGGAAGGAGATGACGTCATGGTATTCTTGCACAAGGAGCGATTCCCAGTTGGTACTTACACTAAGCTCAAACCTCGTAAGTATGGTCCATTTAAGATGTTGCAAGAGATTAATGATAATGCTTATGTTGGGGCTCTCCCTGATACTGTGAGTATTTCCAACACTTTTAACGTGGCTGATATTTATGAGTACCATGAGGATGAGGTTCTCTATCCTGAAAAAAACTCGGGGTCGAGTTCTTCAGAGGTGGAGGAGGTTGATGCATGAAAAATTGCGGCAAAAATTGAATAAGCGATGGATCGCCGTAAAGGTTCGATACGCTTTTCATCGTACTTTTGCGTTCGGAGTCAGAATCAGGCAAGGCCAGATGCGTTGGAACCATCTCGATGAGACAATCATGTTGTAGCCAGAATATACATTTGAGGTGGTTTAAGGCCTCAAAATCGCAATTCTATGTTTAATTTCGGAAATTAGTTTCGAAAATTTTGCTTTTTTGATATTCTCGGTTTTTTCTTTTTAGTATTTAAAGAACTCATGTTCAAATATTTTATTCATTCAATCATAATATTATTTTGGAGATTATTTTTTCTCTGGTGGATCCCAGAACCAAAACCTAGGGTTTGTGCTTGCAGACCGTAATTGTTCTTCAAGATTCTAGCTTGCAAATATCTTTGAATTTCTGACTACGTCAATTGGTATAAGAGCAAGATGGCCAATGATTTGCGTTGGAGGGCTACTTTGTTAATTTCTTTGTCACGGGAGATTGTTGGTTTTGAATGATTGAAGGAGTTGTATGCGGAAGATGCTGAATTTAAGGAGATATGGGCTAAGTGCAACGAGGGAAACCTTAATGGAGCAGATTATCATGTTTGTGATGGCTACTTGTTCAAAGGAGATCATTTCTGCATCCCGAAGTCTTCGTTGAGGGTAAAACTAATATGGGATTTACATGGTCGCGGTCTTAGTGGTCATTTGGGAAGAGATAAGACGATTTCTAGTTTGGAAGACAGGTATTAATGGCCGCATTTGAAGAGGGACATGAGTACCATTGTTAATAGGTGTTATGTCTGCCAGGTTTCTAAATGTCAGTATCAAAATACTAGTCTTTATATGACATTACCTTCTCATAAAGATATTTTGCAAGATTTATCCAAGGATTTTGTTTTGGGGTTGGCTCGTACCCAACGTGGAGTAGATTCTGTGTTCGTAGTGGTGGATAGGTTTTCCAAGATGTGACATTTTATTGCATACAAAAAGACTGCAGATGCGCCTAATATATCGAAGCTGTTTTTTGGAAAGTTGTGCATCTCCACAAAATTATGAGATCTATTACTTTAGACAGGGATATGAAATTCCTAGGTCATTTTTTGATTACCTTGTGGAGGATGTTTGAGATTGCTTTGAATAAGAGTTCTATAGCCCATCCCCAGACTGACGGGTAGACTGAGTTAACAAAAAGGACGTTGGGAAATATGATACGTAGTGTTTGTGGTGAGAAGCCGAAGCAGTGGGATTCGGTTTTTCCCCGGGTCGAATTTGCTTATAACAGTGCAGTGCATTCAGCTACGGGAAAATCTCCATTTTCTCTTGTTTATATTACTGTTCCAAAGCATGTGGTGGACTTGGTCGAATTTCCAAAGGTTCCTAGAGTTAGTAAGTCGTCACAAAATTTGGCTAAGGAGATTATGAAGACCAAGGAATCTGTTAAGGATCATTTGGAGGCTACTTGGAAGAAGAATAAGAAGACCGCTGATAAGCGTAAAGGACTCAAGGTTTTCAAGGAAGGGGTGATAAGGTCATAGCCAGAATCTCCATTTGAGGTCGTATAAGGACTCAAAATCACAATTTCGTGTTTTCTTAATGTTTTTTGATTTATTTTTAATTTTGGAAATTAGTTCCAAAATTTCCATTTTCTTGTTATTTTTGGTTTTCCCCTTTTAGTATTTAAAGATCTCATGTTCGGATGTTCTATTCATTCAATAATAATAATATTTTGGAGATTATTCTCTCTAGTGGATCCCAAAACCAAAACCTAGGGTTTGTGCTTGCAGACCGTAATTGTTCTTTAAGATTCGTACTTGTGAATCTCTTTGATTTTCTGACTGCGTCAATTGGTATAAGAGCAAGGAGGCCGATGCTTTGAGTAGGAGAGCTTCTTTGTTAATTACTTTGTCATAAGAGATAGTTGGTTTTGAATATTTGAAGGAGTTGTATGTGGGAGATGCTCAATTTAAGGAGATATGGGAGAAGTGCAACGAGAGAAACCTTAATGGAGCAGATTATCATGTTTGTGATGGCTACTTGTTCAAAGGAGATCAGTTGTACATCACTAACTCTTCGTTAAGGGAGAAACTAATTCGGGATTTACATGGGGGCGGTCTTAGTGGTCATTTGGGAAGAAGGAAGAAATAAGATGATTTCTAGTTTGAAAGAGAGGTATTATTAGCCGCATTTGAAGAGGGACGTGAGCTCCATTGTCTAGAAGTGTTATGTCTGCAAGGTTTCTAAAGGTATGTCTCATAATACTGGTCTTTATATGCCATTACCTGTTCCTGAAGATATTTGGAAAGATTTCTCTATGGATTTTGATTTGGAGTTGCCTCGTACCCAATGTGGAAAAGTTTCTGTGTTCGTAGTGGTGGACAGGTTTTCCAAGATGTCACATTTTATTGCATGCTAAAAGACTGCAGATGCGCCTAACATTGCGAAACTATTTTTTGGGAAGTTGTGAGTCTCCACATTGTTCTGAGATCTATTACTTCAGAAAGGGATAGGAAGTTCCTCGACCATTTTTGGATTACCTTTTGGCGGATGTTTGGGGCTGCTTTGAATAAGAGATCTACAGCCCATCCCCAGACTGACGGTCAGATTGAGGTAACGAACGGGACTTAAGGAAATATGATTCATAGTGTTTATGGTGAGAAACCGAAGCACTGGGATTCGGCTTTTCCTCAGATCAAATTTTCTTATAACAATGCAGTGTATTATGCTACGGGAACATCTCAATTTTCTCTTGTTTATACTACTGTTCTGAAGCATGTGGTGGATTTGGTCGAATTGCCAAAGGTTCTTGGAGTTAGTAAGTTGGCAAAAATTTTGGCTAAGGAGATTGTGGAGACCAAGGAATCTGTTAAGGCTCATTTGGGGGCTACTGGGAAGAAGAATAAGGAGGCCACTGATAAGAGTAAGAGACTCAATGTTTTCAAGGAAGGAGATAACTTTATGGTATTCTTGTGCATGAAGAGATTCATTATTGGTATTTACAGTAAGCTTAAACCTCATAAGTATGGTCCGTTTAAAGTGTTGCGAAAGATTAATGATAATGCTTATGTTGTGGCTCTCCCTGATACTATGACTATTTCCAACACTTTTAACGTGGCTGATATTTATGAGTACCATAAGGATGAGGTTCTCTATCCTGAAGAGAAATCAGGGTCGAGTTCTTTTGAGGTGGAGGAAACTGATGCAGGAGGAATTTTGGCAAAATATGATGAAGCGATGGATCGTCGTAAAGGTTCGATACGGTTTTCAGCGTAAGTTTTTTGTGTTCGGAGTTAGAATCAGGCGAGGCTGGATGCGTTGGAACCGTTTCTAGGAGACGATCAGGTTACATCTCGAATCCCGTGCACATCATAGACCCGAGAGTTAAGAACACCATTGAAGAAGCCATTTTTGACATCCAATTGATGCAATGGTCATTTCCAAATGACATCAAGAGACTATCCACTACGCACCATGGACACCTGGATCACTGGATTAAAGGTGTGATTGTATTTAAAACTTGAGAGCTACAAAAAAACTTGAGCCACCAAATGAGAAGAACCCGATACCAACTCCTAATTCTTTTGAGTGCAAAGTATAATCATCTCAAAATCCAAGGCAGCAACCCAATTTAGATCCTTTACTATCGAACGATAGCTGCGAAGCTCAGTCTCAAAGCACTCAAGAAACTAGTAATCTCATAATCAAAAAGTCCTTGTACCCAAGGTAGCCGATGCGGGAACGAGTAGTCCTAGGATGGCGAAAAGCTGGCTCAGATGATGGTGGTGCAAGTATGAGATCGTCAGCCATGCCAGGCCAAGAAAGGACACCAGTCAAAGGCAACGACATCGAGAAATGCATTTGAATAACCGGTTATGAAGATGAAAGCATTTTGTGGTAATTCAAGGATGACGCATGAAAACAATCCAAAAGCACCGAGTTGTTGTCAATGTTCAACACATGCCGGTGACACTTGCCCTAGCCGTTGAAGGGGGATAGGCCGCTGCAGGATCCACATAAAAACAAATCTAGACCTTTTTTGAGGATAATAGACTAGGAGTCTGAAGATGATTCCTCAAAAACCTCAAAAGGAAGGAACCGAAGTAGGCTCCAAATAGTGACACATCAAGAGAAGTAAGAGCAGCAGCCATCCTAACAAGAGGACAAGAATAAATGCTCATGAAATTGAGCATGCTGGGTGATGTACTCCTTATTCATCACATGATAAAAATATTGATAGCCCTTATATTGAGAGATATAACCCAAGAAAATACATGGAAACTATGTAGCGCCATCTTATGAGGAGCATAAGGGAGTAAATATGAAAACTTGACAACCAAAAGGATGAGAGTTAGAATAATAGGGAGTAGTGCCAAAAATTATAGAGAGCATAGACTGGCTAGATAACACAGGAGTAGGCGGCCAATTGATTGTGTAGACAACTGTCATGAAGGCACCGTACAAAAATGAATGATCCAAACCATAATATGATGATGATTCCGCTCTGCATGACCATTTTATTCTGGTGTGTAAGGGTATGAAAGTTGATGGTGAATACCCTTGGATGCAAAATGAGATCACGTGCTAGCAATCAGATTAAACATTATGGTTTGGATACCCTTGGGAAAACAATCAGATTCCACCTTCTTGATCTAGCTGGCAAGCAATCAACACATAAACAACTAATTGTACAACTAGTCAATTCATGTATTGAAGAATTATAAATGCAAAGACTTTTATGAATGATCAACTACCAAAAATAGAGTATTTAATATCTCACAACATTAAGTCGGAAGTGCTAATAATATTTTCCCAAGAGTAGAGTATTCTACTACAATAAAACCTACGTTCATTGACATAATCATAGGAAAAAATATGGAAAGAAAAGAAGTAGTGAGAAACAAGGGTTTCTTCTCCCAAAAATCAACCTACCTCACTAATTAGTATAAAGTTCGATTCATGGTACAAAAAAATAAAAAAATAATTCTAAAAAGTCAACTTCCATACGGTCTTCGCGGATTGTAGAAATTCTCGCGGTCCGTGAGTAGCCCAGTTAGAGCATTGTTTTAACGAACGAACAATTTCAACAAAATCTTTAATTTTTTTTTATTTTTCTATGTTCAACTCTATGTATTTATGTATCCACTGAGTACATTGAATGTACATAACTGGTTAGAACAGTGTTCCTCTTATTCGTATTAACAGCTACTCTAGGAGTACGATTTTTATGCGGTGCTAGCGATTTCATTTATATCTTTGTAGATCCAATTTTTTTTAGTTTATACTCTTATATATTATCTGGATATACCAAGAAGTATGCAAGGTCTAATGAGGCCACTATATAATATTTACTCATAGGTGGGGCAAGCTCTTTTGTTTTGGTTCATGGTTTCTCTTGGCTATTTGCTGCATCTTGGGGAGAGATGAAAATTCAAGAATTCATGGTCTTATCAATACACAAATGTGTAACTCCCCAAAAAGTTTAATTGCGCTCATATTCATCACTAAAGATATTAGGTACAAGCTTTTCCAGGCTTTTTCACATCTATAATCTCTAACATATATGAAAGAGTGCGGTTCATTCGAGATATTCGTAACTCTGTATATATTATTGAGATGTTTTGATTTTTCAAAACTTCATAGACACGGAGAAGAGTAATGCTATCCCTACTCGGGACAAGACTGGAATTTTCCTTTTTCAAACAAGAACGTCAAATCTCTTTATAATAAATTCATTTTGCAAGTTCGTTATTACGGGTAGTTCGTACCAAGAATCAAAATAATGACATATATAATACTAGAATTCTCGACAAAGATGCTAAATTTAGGGAGTTTACTAAATTTGGCTAGCCATGAATAACTCTATGATAATGAATTATTTAGGAAGTTATTAGAATTTAAATCCACTTTTTTGAATAACTTACTATGTTTATTTCTTTGAATTTTATGATTATATCCACAAATAAAGAAAAAATATTATTAAAATAATGAAAGACTAACTAAAATAGGGATTAGGGAGTATGGTTGGAATTCAAAGTATAATATTGACGCTACAAATTAACTTTTGCAGATTTAGCTCTCTAAAATAGATTAAGTTTAGAGAGTATGATCAGGGATGCTACAATAGAGGAGTTACGTAGAACTAGGAATTTTAAACATATATAGGTCATGCATAAAAATAGAGTTTTAAATTTAAATGACAACTAAAAGATAAAGTAAAAGGTTAAATGATCCCGGTTGAGTCAACCAGCTGCCCTGCCTCACCTGGAATCGAGATGGTTTGGGTCGGTTGTCAGATCAAACAAAATAAACTTGATGCATGTCGAACACCGATCTGATTATCGAACCTTACTTCCATGCGTCGAGCTTGAAAAAAAAGTCCCCTGGGGTTGTCCGGGGTAAGAATATTTGATGCCAAAGTCAGATCAATAGTGTTTGCATAGAGTATTGATAATTAAATGAATAGAATGGAGACATACCACACTTCCATGTAGGAGTAGGTGTCTTACCATAATGAAGTTACCATACATTCAATATTATGTATGTTTGCTCAATAAAAGAGAATGTTTGCTTAGATTTGGAGTTGGAGATCCCCCCCTTCGTATTTGGGCTTCAGCCCGGTAGAGTATGATCGCATGACCTTCGGCCCAAGTTGTGAACTTTTTAGTCAACCATTATCATAACTCATAATTCCTTTTAAGTTAAAATTCCTTTAATACTATCATTTACCCCTTAATATATTTTGATATAACTTTTTATAGAAATAAATAATTTAAACATGTATTTGAAACTAGAGTGATTTCCCAAATTATACTAACTTTTCTCAATCAAGCGTTGCATACTTGAGTGAATAAACTGAAAATAAGAATGATCATTAAAGATTTTTTTGGCTATACACGAGTTCACTTAATTAATAAACAAAAATAATTTTTTATTTTTAAAAAAATCTGTCAAACCTTCCATGCTTCATAAATATTCAAGTAAAAAAGAATGATTTAATCGATCAACTCATCCCAATCTTTCTTATTTGAAAATAGATTTTATGCAAGTCAGGTTAAGGTCAGGTTGAGGCAGAATTTATTTTTCACTTCCAAACTCCAACAAACAGTTACTCTACAGTAGAAAGCATTCATTTATGGTCGACTGAATTTGAGGGTTTATGAGTCAAAACCCTTGACTCTCTTTTCTCATAAGTGCCATCTTCAATGGAAGATGCATGCGCGGTTAAGAATTCAAGTTAGCATGATCTTATAATTTTTTCAAGAGCAATTTTTTTGAAAGAAATGCATTTATGCTCCTTGTTGTTGGATATGTGCCAACAAGGGTCCCAATTTTTTGAAGAAGCCAAATGCCCTAAACTACATTGGACTCGTCATCAGTGTTGGTCAAGGTGGGTCAAGGCTCAATTTCTATTTCCATGTTCTTAAATTTATTTCATATTTTAAATTTCTATTTTAGATTAATTATTTCTTAAATTTGTGTTTGAGATATGTGAACTTGATTTTTTGGAAGGATGATAATTAAGTGACTAGAAATTGAGTAGATTGTTGGAACTCATGTTTGATTAGATCTTATTATAATGGCTAGCATTAAAAATCGAATTTGATTTTTGTATGGTTTTATGGCTAGTAACGATGTGATGGTGGTAGTACTATGACACAGTAGGTATCTGTCGATGGAGGCAGCTGGGCGATGGTGATGGCATGGTCGGCTGGTGGCAATGGAGGCGTAAAATGTTGATAGCATTCTGAATTCAAAATGTGTTAAAGAATTAATATAAATTTATGGTTGTGGTGGTTGTGATGGTGTGGTCACATTTTGGATTAAGCTCGTTTTAACTTTGGAAGAAATTATGGGAATTTTTTCCTACAATGTGTAAATGCGAGCACAATAGTGTAGGTGGTTGCGTTGGTGGTGTCAGGGTGCAGGTGGACAGTAGTGAGGTGGTGTTGTCACTGTGTAGGAAGGTTGGAATATTAATGGTGTGGTTGGGACGATGTTGGAGTGGGAAGGTATAAGGTCGTGGTTGCGGTAGTGGCGTGGGGCTGCAGTGGTGGCAGGGTTTTGATAACAGAGGTATGGTTGGCACAATGGTAGTGTGGGAAGGTATATATAGGTGGTTGCATTGGTGGTGCGCGTGTTGGGATGAAGGATATTAATGGTGTGGTTAGGCGATGTTAGTGTGAGAAGATATGAGGCGGTGATGATGTTTGGTTGAGGTGGTGACAATATTCTAATAGTGGTGGTATGGCTGGCAGAGTGGTGGTGTTGGAAGGTGTAATTAGGGCGATGGTGTAGGTGTGGTGGGGGTTGGGATGGTAGTGGTGTAGAAAGGTGAGCTATGATGTATGTGGCTACGGAGGACGAAGGGTTGAGACAATTGTGGCAGGATTCAATTGGTGGAGGTGATAGAAGGATTTTTATTTTTGTCTTTGATTATTCATCTATGAGAGTAAGGCTAATTTAGTTGTTTCATCTCACGTTTTTGCCTGAAAACACATTTCTAGCTAAAATTATGGTATAAGAAGTTAAGTAATGAAGTTTTAGGCCAATCAAGAATTATATCATAATTGGACACTTTTGAAAAACTAGTACTGCATTGCCTATTATTAACAGAAAGCCAAGAACCGCACATATGTGTTAATTTTTCTGAAAGTTTTTAAAAAAACTTTGTTAGGAACCGCGATAGCGCAATTATTTTTTTAATGAGGAATGTTGTTTTTTTTTTAAAAGGTTTTGGAGGAGGTCGTAGGGACTGCATGTCCCAAAAAGATCGTCACAATTTGCATATGGAAGCCATACGTTGACCCTCTCCCTACGGCCGAAAATATGAGGAAAATGAGTGTGGATATTTCAGCATCATGCTATCCTTAAGCTTGGGAGACATGGAACTCGATCCAGATGTATTTGGCTGAAGTACTTACTCCTAGGACGACTTCCCTAACTGTGCAACTACAATCACAGTGCTCCAGGTTTGCTTGAGATTAGTTTTTTTTTTTCCCTTCAAAATTTACTCTGGATAACTATAGTGGATAACCATGTACATGCTGTATGCTCTTACTAATTTTGCAAGGATAAGCACCTTGTTTTATAATACATTCTCAAAAACATAAAATAAAATACATGGCTCCTTCAAACTTTTTATCAAAAGCTTTTGGACGTAATAGTAGACTGATAAATGCAATCATTGTTTTTAAAAAACAATAACTTTGAAGTCCCCGCCTTCAAGTATAGTGCATAACACCCAAATCTTATTTTGCAACCCCGCACCGACTCACAGTCCACACTTGGTTGAAAGCAATTTTAATGGCCGCCTGAGTCCACCAAATTCAACAGTCCCTGACGCCTTGTCTCCACCTCACGCCTTCAACTCCTTTGCCAGGAGCCGCAGGTGTGTTTTTTGTCCTTCAATGAAATGTTCATTTACTTGGAAAATTCATACATGAATTGCGATTGTTTCTTCGGCCTTGTGGATTTGTGATTGTGATTTTAATTTGGCTGATGAATGTAACTCTTTGTGAATTTTTTTTAATCAGATGGACGATTTTAGCTTATTAAGCAGTGGCCCTCCGCCTCCGGAATCAATGGCGTCATCTAATGTTGCTATCAATGGTCTGTACGATGTTGCTTTCAAGCCTAAGCTGCTGCGCTCCCTTCTGAGAGACTTCGTTCCGGACGAGAGGCTTTCCTTCGCAAATCCTTCTGACCTCGCTCACGTGGTCAATGCGGTCAAAATTCACGGCCTCCTCTCGGAACGTACTGTCGACCAGAATGTTATCAGCAGCTGGAAGTCTGCGGTTGATGATTGGATCAACCGGCTTACCGAGCTCACTATCAGTAGAGTGGTAAGAATGCAATTATGCTCATTAGTTTGATAGCTAAGAATGTGCAATGCTATATTGCACATACATTTTCTTTTTTCGAAGAATTTTTTGTCTTGTCGAAAGATGGATGTATTGATCCATGTGCCTGCATTCTCTTTACAGCCAGATAAAGTTTGGGCTGCGATATGCCTGCTGGGATTGACATGTCAAGAATGCAATTCAGAACGTTTTTTGACCTCGTACAGACAGTGGTTTGATTCTATCATCACTCACATACAGGTATTTTTGCATTTCTTTTGCCCCTTCATCTCTTTTCACAACCTATCATGTAAATGTTCTGTGTTTCTGTCATAGATAGGTCCAATTATTTTCTTCTTTTTTCTTTGAAAAAGTTGAGTGATACTATATCCCAAAATTCAACATGCTTCATTATTTTTTCATTGCATTGTGTAGACTCTTTCAGATTCTCATTTTGTGAGGATGGCTTCTTATGCTTCAATGTCTGATCTGCTCACAAGGTTTGTTTCTTAACCTTAGCATTTGACTCACTTTTTTCTTTACCATCTTATAAATTGATAGCGTTCCTTGTTTAGCATTCCTCTGACACCCTAAGGCCTAAACATTATCTGACACTGTAAAATACAAATTGTGAATCTCTAGTTGTTACTCAGTCTATTCTTTCTTCAAACTTCATAGTAACTGTGAATCTCCATTTTGAGATTCTTTCTTAGTTAATCATTTCAAACTTTCCAACTCAAAGTTTGTTGAGCAGTTGGTGTTGCTTGTTATGGAATGCATCTTTGACTTATAACCAACTTTGCCATCTTTTACTTGGATCAGGCTGAGTGGATTTCCCTGTGAAAAGAAAGATGGGACCTCATTAGCAGCAAAAGTTGTTCTACCAGTCTTGAAGTTATTAAATGAAGACGCCTCTGATTTTGAACTGGTTTGTACAAATTTAATTGCGATTCATGTTTCAAAGATTAATAACAGAAGTTTTCTTAAGTTAATTCCATTTTGAAGTCTTGCATTACTTAACAATAACCCATTTTGTGTATTTTATGTTTTTAAAATTTATTTCAGTTTCATAGATAACTAAGAATCTCCCTTAGATAATTCAAATGAAACTTTTTCAGGAGAGGAATCCTTTTCATTTCCATGAACTCCTTAATTTAACATCGAACCTTAGACTGTAATGCATTTTCTTCACTCTCTTTACTGGAACCTTCTAACTATTTGTACAGTGGGGATTTCTAATTTGATTTAATTAAATTCTCTTCATGATTTTTAATTTTTTTCTTCTTTTGAATTATAAGTTGAATTTGTTTTGAAAACCTTTGTTTAGAACCTTTTCAGAGATCACATAACTGCCTTTCCTGAGAACATATGCAGAAGTGTTTGGTACTGGGTAGTATACAATTTCTGAATTCCC
The DNA here is from genome assembly GCA_032355605.1 of Rubia tinctorum. Taxonomy (NCBI): domain Eukaryota; kingdom Viridiplantae; phylum Streptophyta; class Magnoliopsida; order Gentianales; family Rubiaceae; genus Rubia; species Rubia tinctorum. The sequence goes on along the minus strand of JAULKM010004362.1, from coordinate 1,264 downwards.
TTCAAAATTCTGTCATTTCTGACCTGTTCTTTTGCGTCTGAATATTATGCCGTCATCTGTAAATAAGTATAAGGTCCATAGCACTTCTTTATAACAACTTTGAAAGTTTATACCTAAAGTTACTGCTTTGTAGCTTTCATCTTTTCATGGTATGAAATGCTGCAAAATTGTCATTTGATGATAGGACTCATAGGAGTGGAGCCTTGACGCAATGATGCATAGAGGAATAATTTTTACATCACCTTTCATGATTATCTGAACTTTCTTTCTCTTTAATCATGACTTAAAAATTTATGTTCTTGATGGATTTATGCAGGAAGAAGCTGTTTGTTTGTTGTGCAAGCTAATAAATGTCTTTCCATCATCTGTCAGTCGACATTATGATAATGTAAGTAGCTGTTTGTGTGCCACGGTATTTTGACCTTTCCTGAATGTTGTTCTATTATGGGATGTGCCGTATATCGATCTTTATTCCCTTAGTCGTTCACGAACCGTACTCAAATATTTAAGCAAATGAAAGAAATGGGTGTATGTAAATTACAGGCCTAGGGAATTTCAAGTACCTCTATGTCATCCCCTGCCATGTTTATACGAAAAACAGAACTAGAAGTTGACTGCGGTGGTTGATCTTGAAAGAGGGTTTTCTTGGCATCACAGTTTGACGAAAATATGTCTCAGAATGTGTTTTGTGAAAAGATGTATTTGGAATATAAGGCCTTTCAGTAATGACTGAAAAGTGTTGTGACATTAAAATTAGGTTTGGAAAGTTAACCTTCAGGGCTCTTTCAGACCCGATGGATTGAGTAGCTTAAATTTGTGGTTTACTTGGTCAGGACTTTTGTGAATTACATAGAGATCATTTGAGAACTAAATTCTGGATTTAAGATTAGTAGATAAATTTTCTCCAGTCTTTGCGTTGTGCACTGGAGTTCAAATTTCATAGAGGACATATCATGAACGAAGATCAAAGATCTTGACGGTTGTTAAATTCAACTCACCCCATCCTCACTCTTCGGTCCACAAGTTATTTGTTTCTGGCTGCTGCCTCTCCCTCTAGAATGAGAATGATTTAACATGATTATACAATCAAAAAGAGTTATATGACACAGCTGATCCAAACAGATTTACTCGCAGCTTGGTCTAATGTGAATGCTGCTGTTTTATTGTCTCTGTCTGTTAGCTAATATAAGGTACGATTGCAGGTTGAAGCCTCTATCTTTTCAAGATTTATGTCAGAGAATGGAAGCATTAATTTACTTAAGGT